>JAOEHI010001806.1:0-12262 GCA_025447815.1 Percopsis transmontana
TGAGTGACTGGCTGTTTGCAATTCGCAACGCTCACCACTAGATGTCACTAAAAACTACACACTGGCCCTTTAATTACGCATAGTATGTGATACCTAGAATAGACTTTACTGTATGTACTGTACTTTGGAAGCGGGTTGACCAATTTACTTATTTGGAGTAGTTTCGAACTCATTTAATTTATCTGTAATTGATTAAGAATAAATGACCAACGATGCTCTCTGAGCATATGGAGGCTTTCTGATGTCAAGCAACTTTGCAAGTCGAGCGATTTCGAGAATCATGCACGAGCATTTGCGAGCAGACCAACATTTTGAATGTTGAGCGTTTTCAGATTTAAAAAAATAGCGCTCACTTCCCATTTTGTGCTCACATTTTATTTGTGCTTGCAAAACCTAATATTACCCTCGTGAGTCACAGATCTGTGCATTCGATATTTTCCACTGAAATGGCTCCATATCTTGGCTGTATATCTATTTCCCATGGTGTGCACACTGCCTTGTCTGTGTGCAGGATAAGCAGTCATGACTGGCCCTGCGGTGAGCCATAACAAACAAATTCAGAGAAGGGTGTTTTTTTATTTTTTTTATTTAACCTTTATTTAACCAGGTATGCAGTTGAGAACAGGTTCTCATTTGCAATGGCGACCTGGCCAAGAGAAGCGTATGCGTGTAGGACAACATATGGGTTTCACATTCAATACAATACAATACAAATGATAAAAGGCTATATAAAGTGCAGATCTACATAAAGATCTGGCTACATGAAGTTGCTGTGTCTTGCAGGGCTGGTGTGTGGTTCTATACTCATGTACTCAATCATGTATTAATATGCCACATTCCCCATATATATAATACACAATGCTGCATTTTCTATGTAATATTCTCTATTCAATTTGAATTATGAATCTGTTTAATACCGATTACCCAGTATAAATAATTTATTAAACATGAAACTGTTTTCATTCCTGTGTACTTGTGAGTAGAACACACTCTATATACGTCCCAATTAGACAACAACATATTTAACCTTTAATAAGTATTGCTTATACATTAGTACAGTATATTGCTTATACAGTATAAGGATTGCGTATAGTCTGCATTCTGACCCAAATATCCTGCAAAAAACTTTAGCTTACAGAAGAATTGACACATCTGAAAATGTCATCATGATCTTTGTTTTATTCCTGTGTACTTGTGAGTAGAACAGAAACACACTATAAATGCAACAAAAAGCATATCCACAAATGTTTACAAAAATCATCCACAACCCATAAGAAATGCATTTCAAATATAAGATTGGAAAAGAATAGCTAGAGACATTTACACGATCAATATCCCTGGGAAAAGAATGACATCAAAAAAACATTTACAAGGTAGATGTGCCTCTTAAAACCATGTAATTTTGCTTTAATTAATCACTACTCTAAAATGGCTGTATGGCACCAGGCTTCTTGCCAATAGGAGTCAGTAGGACCCTGACAGTCAAGGCCCTCCCCACCTCCGATCGCTCCAATGGCAGATGAGAGTCAAGGACACCTGGGCCACATCCTGTAGCTGGGCGTCACGTTAATAAAATGGGAGTAGCAGAAGAGCATTGTGGGAGCAGGATAATGGGACGGCGTGTTGACAACCAGTCGTTCTGTGGGCTGATCATTGTCATCTTGTCCAACACCCCCTCCTGCTGCCTGGCACAGGGCAGGAGGCTACAGCTGGCAGGGGCGGGCACGCTTCACCATGCTAGCATCTGTGCCCTCTAATGGTCTTTGTGGCCAGGGCTGTTCAGGGCAGCAGGGTTTATACAGTACATGACGTGTTCACTTTCTGCAGTTCACTTGTGTTAAGTGGTGCTTATAAAGGCTTTCATACTAAAGTTAAGGCTTAGTAAAGCCTCTATTCACACTACAAAAAATGTCATTGAGCATGAGTTACTAAATGTCATGACATCAAGGTTAATAGAGAGTTCATTAATGTGTCACAACTGTGGGACAGCTCTATTGGACATGACACAGAATAGCACATGTATGTAGAACTTTATTGGACATGTGATACTGAAGAGTGGTATATATACAGCATAATCAAATGGCCAAGCTCTGGTGGTGGATATGAGGTAATGCCTAGCTTTTATTTCTGTACTAGATTTTATTTCTCTTTATCTGTAGAGTGCTGAGGCCAGGACCTGCATCGTGCTTCATAATAAATTAATGCCAGACTGACATTTAGCTTCAGTCAGCTCAACTTTTAAGTTGTCTTGACTAAAGCTTTGACATTCATTTCATGTTTGTGTGTTCATCTTATGGGGTTACGCTACAATCTCTGTCCCATTCTATTGCAGACACTTCACCCCCCTTGTGCAGTAGGCTAATACACAAGAGATGGTCTCTCTGTTAAAATAATTATCAGCCCTTCATTGTAGCCATATTTATTCCACCACTAAATTATCTAGCAACTCCCATCATAACACCCTGCTCTGGTCTCTATGCTGCCCTAGATTCAACTGGAGCCTGGTGGAAATTCATGTAGTTGGTAGCTGAATAATCAGGACTTTTAGAAGTGTATTTTCCTGTCATATAAGGACAGAGATACGATGACTTGGAAAATTAGCGACCTCAACTGATCACGAGACACAACTACAATCTGTTTAGGAAATCTGCCATAATTTTTTGACTTTCAGCAGATACTTTGTTATTGTATATAAAAGTCGGAGATTGTTGTCGTCCCTAAATTTGTCAGGGGCTATCCTGGTACTGGCAGGGTAATAGTTAACAATTTCCCACAGGCCACTGCTGAAAATTTGCTGAAATGTTACAGAATGGCTTACTCCCCCAAAATGTATGTTATTCATATTTGTCACCATAAATTTCTCTCCAAATTTTTTTTTTAGACATACTGACTACAGTCTAAAGTCTCGGGAGTATTTATGTGTACAACACAATTTAATTTAAGTCATACTTGTATATATATATATTTGGGGTTGGTTAGCAACCATGCAGCATCTTTGCCTCTATTTATCTTATCAAGCCATTAGATCCTATTTTCTCTGAGTATATTAAATGCTACCTTGAGGTTTTTAGGAGGTTCCAAGGGCCTAGGGGTCACAAAACTCTGACCACACGCACGGCCACCTACACACTACATTTAAATTAGAAAACGAGAAACAGCCTAATGTCCAGGTGTCACGTTTCGCCACCACAGCTGTGTATTCAAATTGGCTCCTTGAAGAAAGGATTTATTCGCCGTGGAGATTAGTATTCACTGCAGACTGGCCTCTTGCTTGTCTAAATTTGGATTGTGTTCTTCTGATTCAATAAAAGAAGCCAATAAGAGCCCATAACAGTATATTTTAAAGAGCAATTATTTTGGAAAAAAGGTATGAACTGCAGTGATAATAAAATGTCTACTGAGAGTGAGGATTTGTGTCAATCCATGTGTGTGTGTGTATACTGTATACTGTATATGTGCAAGCACATTGGCATGCTTGTTTCTTTGTTTGTGTGTGAGTGCCTTTCTCATGCATACTGTAAACATGTAGGCGAGCATGTGAGCCACAATGTGTGTGTGTGTGTGTGTGTGTGTGTGTGTGTTCAAACAGCAGCACAGAGGCAGCTCCAGCAGACACATGTCATCCTGGTTTACATGTGGACCGAGAGCATATTAACTAAACTATTTACTAGCACTGTGACAGATTATGTTATTATTCTGTTATTATTAATAGAACACTGCACACAATACACTGGGCGTTACTCAGATACACATAAAGACAGATTACAGACGTATAGCGTATAGACAGACAGACAGATAACATATAAACAGATACTGTAGATCATGGGTGTTGCTAGACCCCTTTTACTGGGGCATGTGACCCAGTACCCAAATATAACCCAAAATCTAAGCTGTGGTGCGCAGCATGCGGTCTGGGTCTGTACACATGCGGTGCACACATTTAACATTATTGTCCGTGCACGGCAGTGTGCACGTCGTATCTGTGCACCGCGAGCGCACGCAGCAATCCGTCTATCTGCGCACAAAACAAGTATCAGGATTGAGGAATGATTACACGATGGGACTTAAGTTAGGGAAGGGAAAAAACAGTGTCCACAGTGTATAAGGGAAGATAAGTGACCTAAGGGAAAGCATTGTGGTCCAAATCAAATGAAGATGTCCTAAAATCCCTCAGCACAATTTTGGGTTAAAAAAAAGATTGAATTCTAACTGGTTTGGAAGCTTGGACGCCTAGAGATGCAGCTTTTTGTTACATGATGTCTAATCCACAATGGCAAAGCAAAGCAGTTTAACCCAAAATACAAACTGAGGAGCGTACCTTGCGGTCCGGGTCGGTACACCGCGGCGCGCACAAGAAAAAAATGGTGTGATGGGGGCCTGTGCCCAAGTAGCCCCTGCTGTAGATGCAGATGGCTGGAGTGTTGTGTTTTCGGTTAACCAGTTGCATTTATTTCTCCTATTGTTTAACCTTGCTCTCACACACTGTAGGATCTCGTAGGATCTCACATCTCGGACAGTTAAATCAATATTTGTGAACACAAACTCCCCAAATTGGAAAACAGAAAAGCAACACTCATCTCTGATGCTATCAACACAACATGGACAATTACTTCAAGAGGGATTCAGTGGACTCCAGGGAGCTTAATTCAAGCTTTTCTCCAAGCAAGTCTATTTTGCAGTGCAACAGCTCTTACACAAATAACATTTGAACACTCCAGGAATTACATCCTAGGAGCTGACAGTGGATGTTCTGACACACTGGCAACTGGACTGTACTTTTTACACTAATTTAAGTGGCATGGTGTAGTTATTGGCCAGAGGGGCCTAAGTGAAGAAAGGATTCCCTGTGAACACATTGTTCCAAACAAGGGTTTGGAACTAAATGACCTGTTGATATCACAAGAATGTCTGTCAACTAGAGCCTCTTATGAATTACCTGTGCTGGCATAACGGGTCTGATCTGTGTGTGTTGTGGGTAGTGTTGTATTTTCTGTTGCGGAAATGTAATTCTAACTTTAAGTAGAACTCTTTATTTACTTTGTTGCTGTTCCCTACTCTGGCTTCTGCAACGGTAAAATGATTCCCCTAGGGGGAAGAATAAAATGAATCTAATTTCGGATGTTTACAAATCAAACCTCAATTGTATGTGAGTACAGTTTGAGAGTGTGTTCAGTTCACACACACTTTGAACTATTCTCTCTGTCTATGTGTGTGTGTGTGTGTGTGTGTGTGTGTGTGTGTGTGTGTGTGTGGTAGTTGGTATTTGCTGGCAGCTAAAAGTAGAAAAACAAGGCAAGGCAGAGAAGAGAGAGTGAGACAGGAAGAGAAGAGAGAGGGAACAAAACGGAGAGAAGGGACAATCGAAGGCTCCGCCAGATTATTTGCCTCGCCGGGATAAACAGACAGGGTAGAGGATGGAACCAATCTGAATGACAGGGAGACAGATTTCTCTTAATTGCTTCTGACTGTCTCACTTTGAACTGCCAGAGAGCCGCGGTTCTGTTTCAAGTCTGCCTGTTATCTGCCGCAATCTGAAGTACTGCTTCTTTTCTGCTGTAGATATCAACCCTATAACTGCACTGGATTAGCTGCACTTTCATACAGTTGTATTAATACTTTAATACAACCTTCAGGTATTTATTGTTAGAGCAGCTTGACCAAGAAAGTAGCAGAAACCTGCATTAGAGACAATGTAATTTGTTTCTGGTGTGCACCCCATATACTGTCCATAAAAACATGCAGTTTATTGCTGTTTGGTTTTGAATGTATTACCTACCGCTCATATTCAGAGGAGAGGAAGGTCACAGACTGTAGCTTTAAACACTCTTGCCCTAACCCTTGTGTGTGTGTGTTTTCCAGCAATCCCACACTTGGCTCTGTCCTCTGTTGGGAGGGACTGCCTGCGTGCCGGAGACACCTGTTCCAGCGACGACACCTGCAGCCCTCGGCTGCGCACCCTGCGGCAGTGTGTGGCGGGGGACGGCAGCATGAAGCTGGGGCCCGGCGCGAGAAACCAGTGTGAGAACGCCATGACGGCTCTGCTGTCCAGCCCGCTCCATGGCTGCCAGTGTAAACGTGGTATGAAGAAGGAGAAGAACTGCCTCAGTATCTACTGGAGCCTGCACCAGTCTGTCCTGCATGGTGAGAGTGCTATTACTGGGACTAAGCTGATGGTTCCAAGGTTACCTCGATTCCACATACTTTTTGTTTTATCAACCGCCATTGGCTTTCACGTTCATCACTTACTGCGACCAAAGGATATTTTTATCCCAAACGTCAGTGCGTGGGTTTATGTTGAGTTGATAATAATAAGGTATATTACTGTATATAAGGTATATAGTTGGGCTATTGAACAGAAGTGAAATATAGCTTTAAGGCCTAAAATAGTGCTATTATAATGCAGCGAAAGTCTTGATGTCAAATTATTACTGCTTCTGAAAGGGGTAGCTATGTCCACAAGCACTTACCTTTGAAATTTTGTCAAAATTATAAAATAATTACACACTGTGCTATAACCTTAAATGGAGCTCCCTATAAAACAAGGTAACATGTATGTGTGTTGGTTATTCTTGCAGGCCTAAACCTAGTAGAGGACTACCCCTACGAACCAGAGGAGAGAGGTTCAGATTACGTCCGCTTGGCCTCCATTGCTGCAGGTGAGGATGTGTTATTGTTAGGGTTCAATGCGCAATCCAGCCAATCATACTGGTTTTGCTGTGATTTTGGGAGCTAAGTGGTCAGGGGTAAAACTAAAAACGCTAGTTTTTATTGTAAATGTGCTCGTGCATTGAGGTTTGTGGTTGTAAGTGACGATTGGCAAATATGTAATCCAATTTTCGCAAGCTTGTATCATGGTATGTAAATTTCCCTATGCTTGCAACATTTATTAAAACATATATGTATTTTTCGTACACATCATGATACAAGCTTGCGAAATGAAATTACATTTGCGAATCTTCACTTGTGAGCACGAACGAAATTCAAAACACAATCTTACGTTTTGCTACTATTGTAATCCCATAGGGGAGGATGTAGTTGTTTTTGGCGGAAGCCTGTGGGCCAGCCAGAGGCTGCTGTGTGCTGCTGTTAGCCCCCCAGGCCCACATTAATTACCTATTTACTTGAATGCAGCTGGAAGTCTGTCACAGAAGAGCCGGGAGGGGGTGGGGGGGTTACAGACAGAGAAAGACACACACACTGAAGAGAGAGAGCTAGATACACAGAGAGAGGCTGCAACATCAAAGCACAGGGGGAGAGAGAGCGCGAGAGAGAGATGGGAAGTGAAAGATGTAGACTGAGGATGATGGAGTGGGGGGAGCGAAAGAGAAGAATTTAATGTGGAGCGACATCAGAAAGTTGTGTTGTGTTTACTAAAAACCAACGTACTTTGTTAAGAGTTTGAAAAGCTTATTATTAACCAGCACGTTTTTAATTGATTTTTTAAATACATTTTACCAGGCAAAATGATTACCAGCTGGTAATTACCGGCTAACGGAAACTCTGCTGTGCACTACATCACCTTTGCATTTCCGTATCAGTTTAATAGAAAGAGGAGCGTCTGTATTTTTGACAGAATTGAAAATCATACCTTCGGGATTTATAAATACCCCGGTTTACCGTAATACTGTGACCCTGCCTAAGCCTACTGTCTACTATAAGCAAACCAGTATGACAAAAGACAAAAGACATATACTGTATAGCCATACAGTATACGTATTTATAACATATAACTATTTTAACAGTTCTATAAACATATTTTTTATTGACAATAAAACAGAGGACCATATACATTTGATGATTGGGAAAAGCCACAATACTGCAGGTGAGGTTCAAACTCACAACCTAAGCATTGCTGGCCAGGTCACAGTCTTAAACTGTAAGTTCCGCATGCTAACCTATTGCATTACTGGAGTCTGTGAACTTGTTTTTGTGAACTTTAACTAGAAAGCCATCATGAATCGCAACCACACATTACTGTGGGGATGTCAGTCTAGCAGCACTAAATGTACCATCCATGATTTATGATGTTCTGAGTTGAAGTCACCTTCCCTCTGTTATTCAACCCTCTACTGACTAGTATTGCTCCGGGGATAGAGACACTAAGAATGTTAGGATTAGAGATTTGATTCACCCTTGCATGCTAAACATGCTTTTACACACATGTTGCAGGGGACGCTAGATCAAGCCTGTAATACACAACATCTGTGTCTCTTCACCCTTAAAAGCCAGCTCATAAGAAACAAAACCTAAATTCAGACATTTACGTTTAACATGACAAAACATACATTTTGACCTCATACACCTCATACACAAACCATTGCTTCAGATGACAACCGCTTTAAATTACTGCAGAGCTGGACCCAGACAGTAGAGAATCATTATAAATTTCATGCACAGTGACAACACGGGGGGGTCAAAGTTGACATCCACGCCATGCATCCTGACAAGTCAACTGACAAAACAATGGAGGTGTGATTAATGGTTGTTTTTTTCTCCCCTCACGGCATCTCTCCTTCAAAACACAACAATGACCCTTTACAAAGACACACGCGGGGATCAAAACACCACAAATAGCGGGCGATTCTTCCAAAACTAGAGGATTTTTACTTGTTGACTAAAGAGCCAGTAAAGTAGAGCTAATTCTTTACGGTGTATTGCCTATGTATGCAATAGGCAATACATACAGTACCTGTATATATACTGTATATATACTTTATATATCTGAGGTCATTTTGTGTAGATTACGTCCACATTCCCTTACAATGGAATGCTGGGATCTGTTTTTGTTCTTCCTGTCCTGTTAGTCCATTAGCAGCTAGCTGGGGATGAACCTGTGCTGTTTGCTGATGTGTTATCCTGCTCTTCAAGGCCATTCATACAGCACATGACAGCTCTGTGAGGGCCTCTCACTACAGGCAGTTTACAAACTAATGAGCTGCGATTTCTGCCAGGCCAGAGGGATGTCATCGTGGACGTATTGATTGGCCGGTCGCCTGGGATGAAAAAAAAAACATGCATGATGATGGATCTGGAAATTATGTGGCGAAACAAAACAAAGGAGGGGGATATGAGGGAGTCTCTGCCCTTGCAGCTCATTAAGAAGGAGGACAGGAGCAGGATAATGGATGGAGGGAGGGATGGGGGACTGATAAATGACTGAAAGAAGAAAGGGAGCGAGGAATCAACAAGTCAGGTAACAGATAAGTCAAAGAAGAGAAGAGGAAGACATACAGGGTAACCAACATGTGAAATCTATCTTATATCTGTAAGGATGGGAGGATGACATGCTTTTTAGTTTTTTTTGAGGGAGGGCACAAAATTATTTCATAATGATATAATGATATAAATCTTTAATATTGTTATTATTTATGTTCTAGTGTGAATATATTAAAGCTGCCATTCATTTTTAATCTGTGATCAAACATTGTTATTATTTTTAATCATCATGTGTGGTAACACCACAGACACGATCACCTCTACAGCCTGCTAGCGACAAGATAGCATTGAGTCTTCACACCAGATACACACCGAAAGTGGATGTGTTTAAGCGCCAATGAGACCGGGATCTGGGGGTGACGGTAGCCATTTTTGTTGCCAGAGAACGTGACCAATGTAGACCACGGGTAGAAGTGGCATGCATAGTTTATATGACAGGTATTGAGAGTAAATATAAAATATTTAATTATATTAGGCATTGAAGTTGAGTATAGCAATAGTGTTGAAGCTTGTTTTCAATTTTTTATGCTACTGAATAACGTGGAACACAGCTCATGAGGTGATTCGATTGAGGGGCTGTAAGCTGTTTGCCATTTCTTTTGACCCAGTCTTGGCACATTTGCAAAGTAGTAGGTTAGACGACAGAAAGAAAGCGAGCCTGATAAATAGATGGCTGCACAGACAGAGAAGGATAAAGTAGTAATTACAGACCTTGTTGCGAGGACGAAGGGATGGAGGTCCTTAAACTGCTGCTCCACATTAAGCCAGCAGGATGAAATATTTATGCATTAGACTGCAACACATCCAGCTCCCGGCTCATTCAACATTTAAAGCCCATTCATGTTCTATTCATTACAAGGGGGCTATTACATATAATCATCACTTTGGTTTAGTTTGTACTTCAAGACACAGAAATAATCTGCAAACGCATCGCTGAGTCTGCCAGCGAGCGAAGGACATCAATACTGACTACAATTAGGCCTCAGAATCATTGGTAAACATTGGCTGGGATTAGATTTTCTCAAATCACAGCAAAGGATATAACCAAGCCCTCCTTTCTCTTTTATTCACGTGTTGTCTTCTCAGAGTCGGAGGTAACGACTGTGAACCGCTGCCTGGACGCGGCCAAGGCATGTAACATCGATGAGACCTGTCAGAAGCTGCGGACGGAGTACGTCTCGGCATGCATCCAGCCCTCGGCCCGCTCCGGGCCGTGTAACCGACCAAAGTGTAACAAGGCGCTGAGGAAATTCTTCGACCGTGTCCCCCCAGACTACACCCATGAACTGCTGTTCTGTCCCTGCACGGACACGGCCTGCGCCGAACGCCGTCGGCAGACCATCGTGCCGGCCTGCTCCTATGAAGACAAAGAGAAGCCCAACTGTCTGGCCCAGCTGCGTGTCTGCAAGGCAGACTACGTCTGCAGGTATGGACTACGCTAGTATTTTCTGACTCAAGCGACTACACTAACAATTTACTGGTCAGTAGACAGTGTGCTCTGTTTCCACTGTTTAATGTGGACTGGTTCTCTTGCGTTGGACTTTCAAAGTAAATTTCTCTCAAAATGGCGTCCTGTAGTAAGGAGAGCAAGGCTGGTATGGCTGCTATAATATCGTCATTATGGCCTAATTAGTTGACTTATGTTATTATACCATGCATATATTTTTTGATGGAAGCTGCAAGGCAACAAACCATGTAAAATGGTCATTCATAAAATGTTCATTACCCTTTGGGAAACACGTCTGAATAGTCATGTTTGTCAGTTTAGAGCCAGAGAGTTTGTCATCCCATCATCATTGTAGGGTAAATGGAAAAACTAGTTCCAATGTACACACTCAAGATAAGGTGTTATCAGACAGTATATTTACACTACATTAACAAACAAATATCTTATTTAAATCTAAACAGGGTAGTGAAAATGTAATGAAAGAGCCCCACTACCCCTTGTACACCTTACAATTCCAGAGGTGCTTTTTGTTCCCATCACCACGGAAACAAAAAACATGGAGTTTTCACGTAGACAGCTTCTTCTCTATGACAGCAAATGGTCGCCAGCGTTTCATCTAGTTCCTCTTCAAATGTCAGCAAGACAGACTGCTTCATCTGTCACGGCCATCGATCAGGCATTATTGTCCACCCGCGCTCCGATGGATGGAGAGTCCCAAGGCCCTCGTGTCGTTCGCCAATCCCACGCCAGTCAGCTGGCATTAACTGCCAACATGCAGAGGCCACAGTCCTATGCCTCCCACCCTGCGGCCATTACGCACATCATTACAATGGTGTGATAAATGAGGGGAGACAAAGGGAAGAGGGGGCTGCGATACCCTGAGGGGATCCCTGCGCAAATGGCACACGGCGAGTGCCGATGATGTGATGCGATGGCCGAAATAGCCTCGCATGATGACAGTTATGAGGCTCTGTCTCAAGACAGACGGCAGGGACGGGGAGGGGAGGGGAGGGGAGGGGTGGCGTGGGCGAGGGTATTTATATGATGTATGCTTGTCTGATCCAGTAGTCCTGGAGGTTTTTGACCCACGACCTCTAAAAACAAGTTGGCTTTCCAACTATGAACCACCTTCTGTATCCTGCACACATGTTCAAATGAAATGATAATAATAAGTCTAGATCCCCCAGTGGCTCCAAGGACTCCTTACCTTTAAGGAGCGGCCACACAGCTCAGCCTGGTCACGTCACACCACACACTGTGCAGTATATATTGTATAGTCCCCAAACAAACACCTGTATTCACCCCTCTTTGACACGTTGCAGCCAGGCAGCTCTCCAGGAGATGACAGCTAATGGAGAGAGAGAGAGAGAGAGAGAGAGAGAGAGAGAGAGAGTCAGAGAGAGAGAGAGAGAGACACACAGAGAGAGAGACACAGAGAGAGAGAGAGAGACACAGAGAGAGAGAGACACAGAGAGAGAGACACAGAGAGAGAGAGAGAGAGAGAGAGAGAGAGACAGACACAGAGAGAGAGAGAGAGACAGACACAGAGAGAGAGAGAGAGACAGACACAGAGAGAGAGAGAGAGACACAGAGAGAGAG
>JAOEHI010001807.1:0-12262 GCA_025447815.1 Percopsis transmontana
ATATATTGCGATATTTATTTTCGCGATGTACTACATCGATTTCCAGCTCAAAAATCGATTTTTTTAAAGAAAAAAACGGACCCCCATTTCTGG
This sequence comes from Percopsis transmontana, assembly GCA_025447815.1. Lineage (NCBI taxonomy): Eukaryota > Metazoa > Chordata > Actinopteri > Percopsiformes > Percopsidae > Percopsis > Percopsis transmontana. Next base: position 94 of record JAOEHI010001807.1, read on the forward strand.
TAGAGTGAAAATTGGATGCAACATGACGGACGCAGCTGACAAAATTACAGCGGCTCCTTAAAAATATAAAGCTGATGTGTCATGTGTGGTAATTCAGCTCTGTTTTTACATTTTCAGTGAACTATGTGGAATATTGTGATATATCACGATATGTGTTGTATCACAATGTATCGTGATGTAATCGTGTCCCCTAATATATACAGTATGAACAACCATAAATAGCATTGAGCAATGTATGCACATTTTATAAAATATAATGAAGATTAGAAATAATTAAAAATACACGATATTTGAAATACTGTAATTGAAATTATTATTTCAGAAATCTCAGTGACCACCATAAAACAATCTTATGTCCCCTTGTGGCATACATATTCCAGAGGTTATGGATCTGCGTAAAATGCTCACGTCAATCAGGCAGGCCGTGGCAACATACAGTACACCGTGTGCTAACTCCTATTGGCATTGGACCAGTCTATAAACAGCCCACCAATGGATAGAGAGAGAAACCAAAGCATGTCACTGTAGGGCCTGCTGTTTGATAATGATAATGACACTAGAGGATGTAGAACACACCACATGAACCCAAATGTCCACCATGCTGCCGGTTAGCGTTACAGTGCTTTCATTGAATACATTGCTCCCCCAATAAAAGGGCCATTTCTGAAAGACACAGGGTATCTGAGCATCATTGGGAACCAGGTTTTCTCTAATGGTGGCGACATAATCAACCCTCGATTGGTTTTATCAGCAGGATAAAGCCCAATTCCACAACACTGAAATGGTAGGCTACCTCCCACTTTGTCATGAAGGAGGCCAGTTACAAAAGCCCTTCTTTTCTGCTTTCTTCTTTCTACCGGCTATGTACTTCCACCACTGACAGTGTAGCCTGGTTCTGTTGTGACATTTCAACTTTCTTTTTTGTGATCAATACATTATTACTTAAAACAAATACAACACAAAATCAGTCCAAACACGGTGTTCAGCAAACTCAACACTGGAGTAATTTGATAAACATAGATGAAATAACGCCTTAACTATAAATAACTAATCACAATCTCACCTGCTGACCACCAGTGGTAGAAAATACCTTCTTGAAACTGATTGGTGAAATCTTTTGTGGAGATCTGGTTGCATACTTTCATTTTTTTTTTTTTCGTACATTCTTGCAAAAAAAATTTCCACGTTGCTTATGGCACCTTTAATGTGACACATCTCACAGTAATAATTCTTCACAAGGACAGAAGTAAATATGGTATTTATTGAATAATGTTTCATGCTTTACTATTTAATTTTGAGGTAGCTTAGTGACTCAAACAAGCCTACTGTACACAACTGACGCGCTTACGCCGGAAACGTGTTAATTTAAAGTGATGAGGAACTTTATTATAGCCGTGAAACCCATGATAGTGTTGATAATAAAACGTTTTGTTTAATCTTTGTATTTAAACCACATTTATGTATTCGTTTTGTGATCAAAATCTTAATTCTTTGGTGGATTTCTCAGCTGAGACATAATAAAACCATGAAACGGCCATTAATACAGTGGCCAAAACGCATAGTTTCATCCTGAACCAGCACGTGTTCCAGCCAGGGAGGTAGGAAGCTATATAGTCAAGGGTTTGCTTAAGTCCAGTATCACTTTGAGGCGCATGCAACAATCAGATCTGTAGTGGCTAGATAATATTTACCCAACAGAAAGTACAATTAGTTCAGACCTCTGTGCCCATGATCTCCACTCGTCCTCAGATAAGGGCCGAATGTGTCTGCAGCTGTCTACTGTGACATTAACTGATAGCCTTCCCATACTGCACTGAAAAGATAGACTGCCATCCCTGGTAATCTGCAAATAACATACTGTCACACTACTAAACCATTAAAGAGAAAGCAGACAGACCATTATGGACACTCGCGGTGCATTGCCCCCACGCCAAAACACTGGGCCATGAAATAACCATTTTGCCCGCTGATAGCCCAGCGCTGTGAGCAGATGCGATCAGAAACACCATGTCAACTCCACTTCATCCTCTGTTATTATGCTATTAAAATAAACTGCACCTTTGTATCCTAGGGGACACCAAATATGGCCTCATCTCAGTTTCTCTCTGTTGCACTCACCAGACCACTAAGAGACGAATTATTAAACCCACATCAATAATCAGTGTCCATAAAGCTGTGGTCTTGACAGACACTCGGACAGGACTGTGCCTCAACATCTTATAGTACAGACAAAGATACAGTAATAACGGATTGGATTGGAAATAGCAAAGAAATTATGCACATTGGCAGCAGCAGCAGGACTCACTGAATCTGTATAGGAGAAATAAAGCTACTTTAAGTTAAGGACATCATGTTATTTAAGTCTTGCAAACACTTGTCTCTTCGTGGACAGTAAAGTTTGGTTTGGTCGTTTGGATGAGAAGCTGATGGAAACTGCATTTAGCACATTTATCACATAGCAATGGCATGGAGGTTTATTAAAGGGATTCTCCTTAGTGTGTGTTGCACCCTTCCCTACTCCTGCCCCTACCGCCAAATGCACCTCTCTGCACAATTGTGTTGTTAATTAAACATAAACGGAAGGCTGGGGGGGGAAAGATTTTGGGGTTCTTGAGGCGCAATCGAGGAGTGTATCTTTACCACTCTTTGTCAGCTGAAAAACAATTAGGTTATAGTTATTAGAGAGCTATCTGAGCCCTGTGCTATCAATACAGGGATAAATCCACTGTTCGCTTGTCTTTCCACCTTCTGTGAAAGAGGGGAAACGTTTTGAAGTGAGCCGGCATGGATTATAGATAACGTGAAGACGGCCGGTAGCTATCTGGTGCCTGCTTTCAATTCTAGCCAGAATTGACTGCTGATGGCAACAGTCGTGTAATGAAATTGTCTGTCTGCTTCCAAAGGAATGGAGTGTCTTTGTAAACCCCACAGTATAGAAATATTGAGCAACGGCCAGATGCAATTTAATCTGCAGATGAGTGGCTAAGCAGCTGCTTCTGAACGATTACACAGCCGTTGACTCACCAGTGCTGTCCGAAAGGCTTGCGTATCCTCAGCCTCGCGATGCAAATGGATTAGCTTGTTTCATTTGTTCTTGTGCAGTGTTACTGTAGCAGCTGCACGCCTGTCCATCATTGTCCACCCGGTTTAATTTGACGCACAGAAGCAGAAAGTCTTTCTCTCATCCGCAACTAATTCTTCTTCTCCATTTCTCTATTTGTCTTTCTGTTTTGCATTTCACCGTGTGCCGTGAGAGAGTGTGCGTGTTACGTTTGTGTGTCTGTGTCACATGTTTGTAACTGTCTGTGCACGTGTTGGAACTGAAGTGTCTGCGTGTCTGTCAGGGCATCAGATTCAGGTTACTTATTCATGAGATCATGCAGCTTTTCACTGGTGTAATATTCTGGCTGATATAATGGGATACCTTTGACGTGCTCTTTGTTTCCGCAAGCACATTTCCCAGCGTGAGTTGTTCTAGTTCATCAGTGAAACAGTGAAAGGGGTTCATGTGGTCATAGCACAGAGAAAGGGAGGGCAATAGCCCAGATAAACAGAAACGTTGGCTTTATAAATTATTACAGAGTTGACCTTTATTCCCCGTTAGCATATACAGTACAGTAGGTATTACTTTGTTACAGTGACTACATTTACACAGGCTAATCCCAGTAGAGGCCGTCTCCTATTTCCGCCTGATTTCTACCCATTATGTTGATGATCAATATGCTGTTAATGTTAATCCAGCGTTCCTGAGATAGGTGGTAAATCGAGATAAAGATAGCATTGGTTGTGGATTATCCTGTCACGATCCGGTCCAGTGTCTCCCGATCGTGCTTCATGTGTTATGTGTTTCCTGTCATGTTGTGTTTCCGTATGTGTACCATGCTCCATGTGGGTCCTTTGAGTCTCTGTCTGTCTGTCTGTCTGTCTGCCTGCCTGCCTGCCTGCCTACCCGTCTGTCTGTCTGTCTGTCTGTCTGTCTGTCTGTCTGTCTGCCTGTCTGCCTGCCTGTCTGTCTGTCTGTCTGTCTGCCTGCCTGTCTGTCTGCCTGTCTGTCTGCCTGTCTGTCTGTCTGCCTGTCTGCCTGTCTGTCTGTCTGCTTGTCTGTCTGTCTGTCTGCCTACCTGCCTGTCTGCCTGCCTGCCTGCCTACCTACCTGCCTGCCTGTCTGCCTACCTGTCTGCCTGTCTGCCTGCCTACCTGTCTGCCTGTCTGTCTGTCTGCCTACCTGTCTGCCTGTCTGCCTGCCTGCCTACCCATCGTTCTGCCTGTCTGCCTGCCTGCCTGCCTGCTCTTCTGGATACCCTATTGCAGACCAGTCCCTGTTTTGATTTGGAACTTTACTGCCCTTGGGTTCTGCCCTCGATTCCTGACATATCTTAGCTACAAAATTGTGGATTCTCTTCATTTGGTATTTACTGTTTCTGCCTTCTTAAGCACTGGCAACCGTGGACGGACCAGAGAGAAAGAGTTCGTTACAACGCTGGTTTGGACAACAGAGGTCCCCAAGGGTTTGTGCAAAGGCTTACCTTCCCCACGGGCGAGCCTAAAACTGCCAGAACAATCTTGTCGTCACTAAGGACTTTTATTTATTTATAGGTCAGCCGGTATGAATGTCAAACAAATATTCTCTGAAGGTTAAAAGCGTGAATGTAGGGTAATACTTATTTTCTGATCTTAAATTACCTCTGGGACACGAGACAAACACAAGAAGTAACACACAAACACTAAACATAACAAACCAGTAGTAATAGGATTTGATTTGAAGTGCTACATCTACCATCCTTACAGGGCTCTAAAGGCTCACACCGGTCTCTACCCCTCTCCCTACAGTACCCATTCCTTCGTGGACAGTTGTGTTAAACACCTACAGGCCACTGGGTAGAAACGTGGGCATCTGGGGGCCCATTAACACAGTTTAACGTCTTTAACAATGTGTGTTCTATAAAAAACATGTATGTAATGCGTTGTATCAGTCATCCATGGATTGCACCCTGGACCCTGACTCTTGCGCATTTGTGCATTTAAATAAAAATAAATATTCAATATTATTATGCATTAGTAATGCTAAGCCATGTTCTGTTCCGTTGGACACGTGTAGAGCTGAACAGAAGTGCGCTTGCTACTTCCCACAAGTGATCTTTACCTACAAGATGGAGGACATGGGCATGAATGATTCAGAATATATTTATCTAGATAAATGTCTAGCAGTACACTGCTCAAATAAAGACCCAGAACGTCTTTGCCAGAGAGAGAGTCCAGGAAGGGTTTAAGTTATGATTCCACAAATACCCTTTTGAATGCAAGAGCTTTAATGTCATTATACAAACAAAGAAATGGCACCTAAGATGCGGTTTTATCACTCACGTAATAAATGAATCATTCAGCTTTCTCTCCACTCAAACAAGCCTCCACTGTGCACTTGGGTGTGACATTTGGGAAAGTAATGTCAAGCGAATCGATTCACGTCAAATACAGCGGTGGACTGCCTTTTACTTCAGTCTCAAGATGCATTTAATGCAGAGCAATGCGTTCTTGTTTTAGAGACTAGCGTACAAAATGAGCTCATTATACCATTATACTCTTGGTGTTAGCAGCTAGGTGCCAGCTAATCAAGGATAAATATACATTTGATGCTTTGCATTATTAGTTATCTACTGTACTCAACACAACCCTTTGCAGCCCAAACATACAAATCCCACTTTAATAGTTTATACAATGTATACTGTATACAGTAGTGTATATATGCACTTCATGGACAAAATGGAAGTATAAAATACACATTTCTGCATTGGCAGAAGAGATGAATGCTTAAAACTACTCTGTAATATAAAATGAATCTGTATTGTTGCCTCTACAACCACACGTCAGTAATATCCAAACTGACAAGTCACATCTTGGCAGTTCCCAGCCCTCAAGACTAATGCCAAATATGTCACATTAACACGCAGATGAAACAACGCCACTAGAAAATGCCGAACGCAGTGACAAGAAGTCGCTTTTGATTTCCCCCGGAAGTGTTTGAGATTAGATATTGAATAGTTTTTGTCAGTGAGCTCCTAGACCACTCGTGAGGATTCCACCATTAATATTAGATAAATATCCAGGGTAACCTCTGCCTGGGCAAAAAGATCTTCTGGGTTCTGTGCTAATTGTGATTCCTTTCGAGCTCAGACTGCATCTGTGTGATTACTTAGCTGTCATCAGTCAACAAGACACATCCCCAGTAATTTCATTAAAGCTAACACGCTTGGTGGTGCGGTGCATCACAACGACAGCATTAGCCTGTGTAAACGATGGAGTTATGGCCGGGCAGCTTTAGCTTATTTTGGTAACGCTCAAGGAAAGCTCTTTAACACATCATGAAGTTAGCGGTTACAGCACAAGCCATAACTTCAGAGGTTGTTTTATTAGGATGGCACCACTAAAAGTGCCTTTATGAGTTAAAGAAGCAAGCCGTTAAGGCTGAGTGGTACAGGCAGACATACCCTTAATGTGTTGGTTTGATGGGGTTTGGAGATTAGCATTACTTGTTTTCAATCATCCCCTATTGACAAGGAAGACCCATTTATCTTAATGTAGCTAGCAGGCTACAATTAGCATAAATCACACCTGCACATTTAACTCAAATGCAGCCATAGTGCTTTGAAATTGAAATTACAAAGAGAGCGATGAATCGACTTGTGTCACGTGAAGACAACAAGCTGGTGGAATTATTATTTTATAATTTTTTATTGTATTGCATCTTATTTGAGCTAGACGCTTCACCTTAAAACAAACAAACTAAAATCAGTGACTGACAAGGACATACAGTAGGCCTAGTGTGTCACAAAACAGGCTCATAAAACTATGAATGCAGTGAAAAATTATATATTTAGCATCCCTGAGAGGACATGTTGGCACAAACATAACAACAATGATAGTTACATTAATATAAGAGCACCTGTAGAGAAAACAGTGCTGATCAACACATTTCACTAGCTAGCACAGAGGAATGCGTCCATGTGTACCTAGCTAGGACTATAATGTTTAAAGACCACGTGAGAATATACAGCCTACACAGACATTCACCTTTTGTGAAACTCAAGTCTTAACACAATAGAAGGGATTATTCCAGAGAAAAGTGACGCACGGGCCATATTGAAACAGTGGATTTGAGCACTTTTGAATCAATATGCAGAGATCCCAGTACATTTATTGAAGACAATTTAACTAGATTAATAGGCCTATTAAGAAGTGTCTCACCGTCCCTGAAGGGGCCCCAAATCCCAACTTTGACAACCTCTGCATTAGACATTCCATTAAGCGCTCACAAGGGGTCTGCCTGCCACTAACGTCGAACATGGCTGATTAGCAAATTAGCTTGTCAATCAAATTGCATATTAGAGCAAGAGAAGTGTAAACGAAATGACCTGGCCAAGACAAACCGAATCCGGGCAGATCAATGTCACTTTGCACCCCCCCCCCCCCCCCACCCCCACCACCACCTCGTGAATGCCCAACAAAATGTGTTAACAGTGTTTCTGGCCATGCAGACGTCCTGCCACACCCGGCCACCCGGCCCGGGTGGAACCCCCGCTGACTTTACAAGCCTGCTGGACTTTTACATCTCTCACTTTCAGATGAGGCGGCTGTTTATGACCTTAATGTCTTAATCAATTTCGCACTCACGCACACAGACAAAGAAAGAGAAGCACGAGTCCGAGCTCGGCGTTTAATAAATATGAAATGCTTTGTTGACAACAAACAAACAATAACCGACCAGTGACAATTCAACAACCCCATGCTTATAGCCTCCCCACCGGTGCCCGTAATGAGGGATTGGCAGTGAATGAGGGATTAGTCCTGATTGTTGGGGTGCATGGCTGTAGGCCGGCAGACCGCACGCCGGCGAGATAAGATAAGACTTTTTTAATGTTGGAGTCAGAGGAGCTCTGCTTGACCAGCTAACGAGTCAAGCATCTCAGCACCACTCCAACCACTGGCCCTCCAGTTAAAGGCCAGTTTCTCTTTTTCTAGCAAGTCTGTGCTTTGTGGCCTTTCAGGCTGAAGGCACTTTCTGTTCTAATCTCATCTAACGCCACTGCAAACTGATACCGCACCAGGGACGGCACACATCTCCTCACGTTACAAAGGTGTAGTTATTAAAATAGACTAATTAGATAATCCATTAGTCAAGTATTCATTTTGTTTTTCAGGTTTCATTTGAGGTGCATTGTTTATTGAAACCAAATCTGATCACGTGTTGACGTTTTACCGTGTTACCGTGTTACCGCGTGTTGCTCATATATATTATTCAATGTATATTTTACTGTGTGTTTGTCTGTGTGTATAGTAAAATTATTATTGTATAAAGCGTTATTTCTCTGTTGCATAATCCCTCCTCTGTGTCAAGTCTCACCACTCAGATGAAATTAGACTGAATAAGATTTTTCACTGATTGATAAATAAATAAATAAATTCCATTCTATCAAATATAGTATAATTATCTTACGTCTTTAATCCACCGCAGTTGCCATTGGCTGTAAGAAAAACTGGGTGGTGCCCTAAGGAATTATTCATTATGAAAATTGATAATTAATTTAAAAAAAACAATTATTAACATGAGACATTCATATCCTAGATATAGACAATGGATCCCAGCAACGTATGAACATATGGGTATCTATTGATGTTTTCCTAATCTGTCTTATTATTTTTAGCTCTAAAAGAGAGTGTGATGTCACACTCGCAACCATTAGCATTTAAGGTCCGTGTATAAGAAAATAAGAAAATCAACTTTGATGTTTTGGTATGAAACTTAATCAGTGTCATATGTACAGTATATCACAATAAGATACATTAGCTACACTGCCAAAGAGTTCATATTCATTCATTGTTATTCATATGTAGGTTTTAACCTTCTGACCAATAGAACGTGCTGAGTGCGACTCATTTAATGTGAAAAAACATAGTCAAGTATATTTCTATTATGTATATATTCATTCTTCCTGTAGACCTACAGTATATGTTATTTATGCATGCAGTAAAATGCAATTGGTGTGAACGGGTCAAATACTGTATCTAGGAACCTGAATTTTACATTTTACATTTCAAATCCTAGCATGAGACACTATACAGTCCTGCTGTAGACTATCTGCCCCATTTAAATTACAATCTACATTAGCGATGGTCACATCTTTACAAAGACAAATGCATTAGCATGCTTCCCTTTCCCCCGTCAGTCATAGGAAATGAGATCATTAAGATCCACTTTGCACTAATGTCTGCCAGCTCTACAGCAGTATACTGTAAATGGAATCCCAATAGAGTGTTCAAGAGAGTGTTTTCTTCTGTTTTGCCAGGGCCTGGGAGCTCTCCTGGGAATTAGACTCACATCCAGCCTGTGGCCAAAACATCTGAGCGGCTGTGGGAGAAAAAAACGTTGTTACGTTTCTAATTAAACATCCCATATTCACCTTGCTTCTAGTGCGCTTTGAATTTCATGGTTCAAAGTTTATTAATTCAAGCCCTAAGGTTTGTGCCTTCCCTGCCGCCAACAAGCTCATAAATATATATACACACACACACGTGAAACCATTTAAAAAAAATATTTGAAGGCGAAGGAAAACCCACACTAATCAATATTTAAGGGAAGCAAATAATGAAATAATCCAAGACAGAGTACACAGGTGTTTAAAGCCCAAGCTAAGATCTTTATAATTAGGAGATTACCTACTGCATCTATACAATTGTGGCCCGGTTTGTCTGTCCCCTTATCGTGTCCACAAGGGAGACATTTCTTCTGATCCGTAAGCTCTCTCAAATAAATAAATAAATGAAGGATAATAATAAGTAACTGTGTTATCACTTCTGCTTGTTCTGGGAACCACAAGTCTACACACACACACACACACACACACACACACACACACACACACACACACACACACACACACTTGTTAGAAAGAACAGTGAACCCTTTGGAATTACCTGGCTCTCTGCAGTAAAGTACGCCTGAAGCCTTCGGTGTTTCACACCTTAACTGAACATTGTGTCACCGTCTCGGTAGATTTTGTACATGGCAGAACACCATGCAAGGTGGCTTTGTATTTCTAAACAACTAGTCGTTTTGTAGAGCAAGGTATAGCAAGCTTGAATTAACAAGCCATGTGTATAAATATTGAAGTATTTGAAGACATGTAGCATTGCAGAATGGTGATAAATGCATTGTAATCCAAGGTAAAGGTACATGTAATTGATCTCCCTGTACAGTAGATAGTGGACATGGTGGTGAATATTCTGACATCAAATAGCGTTAAGTCAACCCCTATTTACCATACCTCCAGGGAATGTATAGATTTACCAGGGATACATATACATTTCAGTTTGCAGTGACATTAGATTACATTTGCAATAGAAAGTGCCTTCAACCTAAAAGGCCACAAAGCACAGACTTGCTAGAAAAAAGGGAAACTGGCCTTTAACTGGAGGGCCAGTGGTTGGAGTGGTGCTGGGATGCTTGACGCGTTAGCTGGTCAAGCAGAGCTCCTCTGACCCAAACGTGAACAGGCAACATAAAAATAGTCTTCCCTCATCGTCATATTTCTCATAATGGTGTAATCGAATTGCCTTGTTAAGTCATCCTGTTTGCTAATTTTACTTTAAGATACGAGCTAATGTGTTGCTTTCATCCACTAGAACGTGTTTGATTTGTTTTCAAAGGTAGACATACGACATAATGCTATAATTTGAAGTACCGGTAACTATCATCTCAATATTAACAGTAAGCAATGGTAAAACAAGACAATTAAACGGTGTAATTGACTTACTACACCTCTTGATGTCTACCTCTTGATGTCACGCATCAGAGCTAAACCACGCCCCATCTCCCACAGTCATATTCCAGTTCCAATACTGGAACATTTAGTTCCAGCAGAAGTTTTCCCGCCACACCGCAAGGAGCCACACGTTGTGTACTCAATGGCCGAACAAAAACAAAAGCTGCGGTAATCTCCTTTTTTTGTTTTGTCGCCTTTGCATTGAATGTTATTCAAGCTAAGACCTCCTGGCCTGTTGGGGATCAGATGAGGGGATGTGGGCGCCAGAAGCATTATCTCTTTGGTCCCCTGCGAGGAGAGAACCACCAGTGTGTAGCTGCTTTGAATATGACTGTACAGTAAGGGACAGGTAAAAGCCTCCTGCACGCCAAGGCACTCCCGTTGATGGAAAATTGCCAGTCGCTGCCGATTAGGTCCAATTTATGCGCTGCCTCCATGACCCCTTTGCTTCTGATCTCTTTTTGCAGTGCGGGAAAGAGTGACGCAGAGAGGCTGGTCGGACGGGGCGTCGACTGCAATGCAAAGCAGCGGGATTCTCTCTCTTCTCTCTCCAAGATGGATGCTGTGGGGGGCTTTCAGTCCCCCACCCCCTCCTCCCACCCCCCACCCCCTGTGCTCCCCGCGGACGGGCTGTCACGGCCATCCGCCGAGGCTGGAGATGGCCGTGACAGGTGGCCCATCAGAGGCTTGACCGCAACTTCACCGAAACACGGAGTCAAATGAAGACGCATACAAAGCAGCTGTTCCCAGGTGGAGCGCCTTCAAGGCACTTTAAAAACCTGCCCATTTTTTGAAGAGAGAACATATCGTTAATTCTGTTTCGAGTGCCGCATGAGTTAAAACAAGATTCTCTTTGTCGTTTGGGGGAATATTATTGAGCCCCATTTGTGTCATGGAGGTAAGATACCAAGTAATACTAAGGCCTGTACCCCGATACCGATACCTTTTTCGATACTTTCCATTTGTGATGATTTCTAGAGTGTGACAATTGGAAAATGCAGACATGCAAAAATTATATTTAAACTCTTTGGCATTCATATTAAGTAAACTGGCAAACATCAGACCTATTTTGTTGAAATAGCTTCAAATAATGTCTCGTTTTCATTCTGCCACTGTGCTATTGGCTGACTGGCATCATCTCTTTCTCTGCGGCGGAAGAAAAAATTTAAATAACAAACTAGTCCAAAAAAAAAAAATCTGTTAATAATAATAAAAATGTATAATAATAGAAAAAATTAAGAGACCACTGCAAATTCTTTTTTAATATAATAATATAAATATATATGTAAAAAACTATTTTGCAACAAATATATTAAAGTAAGAAATGAGTTGCTACAATTATATATATACAG
>JAOEHI010001808.1:0-12261 GCA_025447815.1 Percopsis transmontana
ATCCTGTAACTACTGCATATGTACCGGGCAGTGTTTAAGACCCGGGGTGGAACTTGTATGAATAAAGCCGTGCAAACTCATGGATAACACAACAAACCCGTGTGGACAGTGAGTGTGTGCCACACCTTTGTTTTTCAGGAGGTCGAACCGACCACACTTCCAGGATTGGGTTTATGACGCAACCCCCCCCCACACACACACACACACACACACCACACCCCCCCCTTCTGAAAAACATGTTGAAAGATTCCAAAGATATGTAGGATTCAGAAGAAGTGTGTTGGGAGTGATCATGTTGACGCAGAAAAGGGCGAACAGGGTGATTACCTTGGGCGAGCGCCCGTGGCATGACTGGCTTACTGTTTGCCCAGACACAAGGCCTCTGTGTGGGTGCGTTGGTGCGTGGGCGCGAGGTTCAAACAAGCTGTAATGTCTGTGCACAGTGGGCGAGCACACGCGCACACACACACACAGTGTAGTCTATAAGCAGTAGATTCTGTGTGCAGTGTTTAATGACATGTTTTGTCCGTCATTGTGACAGAGGAAGGCAGAGTGACAGAGAGACAGGCAGCTGTCTGTCTCTCTGTCTGTGTCGAGCCAAGCGAGGGAACAAGCCAGCCGCCTTTTGTCTGCAGTCAGTCGACACAGATGAGGCCACAGTGACTACAATCACATTCCTGTTCCACTGTGGTCAACAGCACCAATTCTGCACTGGGAATGTTTTCCCAGTATTGACGTGCTGAATTTACTGACATTCTGACATAAAGGGCCCTATTTTAACCATCGCAGCTCATGGGCGTGTCCAAAGCCACTGTTGCAGCGACAGGCGCATGGTTCAAAGGGGTTGTACTTAGTCTCTGGATTATTCATGGGTGTGTTTTGGGTGTAACATGAAATAAACCAATCAGAGTGTCACCCCCCATTCCCTTTAAGAGCCGGTGCACTTGCACCTTGGCAGATTGCTATTATAATGGCGCATTTGCCAGGAAACGGATCTGCGCAAAGTGAACGCACGCAAGCAGATCATCTATGGCAACAGCTGACAATAATAATCTTTCACATTGTAATCTTTTTAAATTTGGTTTTGCATGTGTGTATAACACCCGCCTATGTAGGCGCATATTACGGTCTTGATAATCAATTGTAATCAACAACCGCTTTCCGCTGCCTCCAGATAGCAACGCACCAACAACGCGTCTGACCACCCATCATTTTAAGACCAACGGGAGCTCAGATGGGCGCAGGTGCATTTGCTGTTTAAACAACGTGGGCGCTGAACGGGAAAATGACAACTGCGTCGGTCGGAAACTAGCAAAGACAGTGCCCTCTGTCCTTTACTGGGATGTGTGGTTATTTTCTTCCTGTTAAGCACAGCATCCAGCATATCATTATACTAGGATACCAGTAGCTAACGCCGGTAGAGGAGAAGAAGTCGTCGGTGCGTGATTGATGAGTGAGCCCTTAGGCAAGTCTGGTCATTGGGCAGCCATCTTGGTAACGCCCACATACAGTTATTTAGGGCACAAAAGACAAGGCCCCTAAATGAATGAATGGGGAGAGAGCCCTAACTGCACTTCCTACGGTCACCAGGACATAAAAAGTGCATGTATAGAATCACCAATCAAATCTGATAAAAAAAACGCTAACAGTAGAACATGAGTGTCCACGTGGGTTTTTTGCGTCTAATTAGATGCGCACAATATTCCGATTATTATCCTTTTAGGATAAATGCATTATTCCGAATTTGCTGTAGGGCAAATAAACAGAATACGGTATAGTGAGGCAAGCCATTTCATATTCACAATATTGTATATCGTAATAATAGTGACATTGAGAATGTGGGTCCGTGGAAATGTAGCGATGATGCAATAATGTGTTATATATATATATATATATATATATATATATATATATATATATATATATTTTCTCAAACTGGGAGTTTGGTTTGGAAGTGAGCACCTAACCACTGACCTGCTGTAGGTGGCGCCATAACTCGGTGAACTTCCCACAGTGTTACCCCAGCCAGAGGTCGGCTATGAGACCACGTCTTCGGGGGTGACGGAGGCCAACTGCAGCGCCCGCTCGCGGCCCCCAGCCCGGTTGACGTGGCTGTTGCCGGGGGACGGTGGCAACCGAACGCTGGGGCCGGCCGTGTCCTCGTACCACCAGCAGGGGGACGGCACCACGCTGGTGACAAGCACCCTGCTGTTCCTGCAGTCGCCGCAGCTCGACCCGCGGTCCGTCAAGTGCTTGGCACACCACCCGGGCCTGGACACGCCCATCTACGTGTCACTCGACAGTAATGGTGAGGGGGGGCTTTACTGTGAACCAGAACGCACACAGCTGTGAAAGTCTACCTGCGTCACTGTGTATGTGTGTTGCAGTGGGTGCAGCCATGATCGTCCTCATATCGGTGTGTGGCGTGGCTGCCATACTCCTGCTATGCCTGTGTGTGTGCCTCTGCAAATGCTTCGTCTGCCCCAAAGGTGAGTATTTAGCCGGCTCCCCCACTACATCAGTATTTAGCCGGCTCCCCCACTACATCAGTATTTAGCCGGCTCCCCCGCTACATCAGTATTTAGCCGGCTCCCCCGCTACATCAGTATTTAGCCGGCTCCCCCGCTACATCAGTATTTAGCCTGCTGCCCCGCTACATCAGTATTTAGCCGGCTCCCCCGCTACATCAGTATTTAGCCGGCTCCCCCACTACATCAGTATTTAGCCGGCTCCCCCGCTACATCAGTATTTAGCCGGCTCCCCCGCTACATCAGTATTTAGCCGGCTCCCCCGCTACATCAGTATTTAGCCTGCTGCCCCGCTACATCAGTATTTAGCCGGCTCCGGCAGAATGATTAGCTCAAAGGGAGAAAAGTCTGTCCGACATGACAGTTGGAAAACAGAATGGTCCTAATGTTAACATTCCTCTTCCTACAGAATACAACAAATTGCACTTCTACGTATTATCTACTATTGAGTTATTGCTAAATCTAGTTCTAGTTTAAACCTAGTTCAAACCCAATCATGAATAAGATTTTAAACCCAACACCATAGTTTGATGTCTTAGCATTAGCTTAATCTTCTGTGGCTTTAGTCCAATTATATGGAGGCGATTCAATTTAAGGTTAAATGGAAAGCAGGGGTCGCTGGTTCAAACCCTCCACCTATTGAGATACCGTTAATCTTATCCTTAGTTGTACATGACATATGTTGACTCTATAGATATTTTATATAATATTTTCCTCTGTAATTAACTGCCTACGCGAGCAGTAGCAGGGTGCATGTTTTTAAGCTGATGGCCGTAATGCCATGACCCACAGTGTCGGCCAAGCTTTGAGGACCTGTCATTGCCATTGCCTTGATTACGACCAGCTGTTGCAGCCTCGCATGGTCAAAGTGTTTTCTTCTGGTATGTCAAACAAAACGCTGACATTTTAGAGTGTAGTTTCCGCCGTACATTTCCCAGTACACTAAATATATATCCCAGTACACTAAATAATTAGTCTGCGAAAGATTCACTTGAGAATTTCCCTTTAAAATATTGCGTGCCGGTTTTATACCTAATATTACACCTAATGTGGAAAATGCAAAGCTCAAAATACGTTCGACGCTCACGTTAATTATTGTTGGCAAAGGACGAATTGTGCCGTCAGAGGAAGAACAACAAAAGGGCGTTCAGCCTCAGACAGCAGGAGAACAGTCTAGGTGTTGTTGGGGACTGAACTTATTCTCACTCGGTGTGTTGAAGTTGATATTGTACACCGTTTCCAGCTGATGCCGATTGCAGCACTGTGACGATCCCACAACGCTATACTGTGTATATACTGTAACTAATGTTTCTAAATTAATGTAAGAATGTGACCCAACAAACCTCAGGCAGTTGAATGGAGATGCACAGATTTCTATGCATGGGGGTTGGTACACATAAGACACACAGCTTTCCTTGACAAGAATTAAAACTTGAACAATGCATTTCAGTTCCGCAAAATCCTGTCCTGCCAGGAGATGTGTTTACTGACCTTAAGTGAAACCCTTTGACCCTTTATGGGGTTAAAGGTCAGCTACGCCGCTGGGGGCCGATTCAGGGTGCAGTTTACACGTAATCAATACAATTTTAACCACTGGACTGTATCAATCTACTGTGGAGGGAGGTTAAAAAGGCAGTTATAGGGCCTCTTCCCTGCTCGATGTGTGAGCAGCATAACAAGTGGTTTGACCAACTGTCCTACGCTAGCACCCAGCACAAAAGAGCCAGCCTCCATCTCACATCCTATGTACTGTGTGTGTGGAGGGTGTTGCCCGGTTGACATCGTCACCGCAGACGAGACGTATCCATACGCTATACGCTATACGCAGACTAGACTGTCGTCATGCAGTTTCAGTTCTCTGCCCTTAATTGTATCGCTATTTAATATCATATTTTGATTTGTATGTAGTCTGTTAAGGCACGCAGTGTTGAACGTCTACAGGCTTGCGATGCCGGCAGTTGAATTCGGAGCCTCACGCAGACCAAAAACCACGCCGTGGTTCCTACAGCGAAGTCAGCCTCTGTCCACATTAATAAACAGTTAATAAGAAACAACGCTAGAGGGAAATTCAGGAAGAGCTTTGAATAGATAGCTGGAGATATCCACCGCATAAAACTCAAACTCAACAGAATTGCTAAAGCTTCATAGCCAGAACATGAACACAAATAAGTCCGTTTAAATAATAAATGTTCCAGGACACTTTTTATCTTTTTATCAGGACACACAGGGGAGTGACTGCATCCTGCCGAATGTAAAAACACGTTTGGATTTAACCTCATTACAAAGGAAGTGCCCCATTTGTCCTTGGTTAATGCCCAGGCATGAGAAGGGAAAAGAAATTTGGGAGGAAAAACTTTTACTTCAATCTCGCTCACCAAGAGTCCATTTGTCTGTACTGAAAGGGAGACATCTGCTGGCTGTACTGTGACACTACAGTGATTAAACCCTGATTGTGGAAGTCCAAACTAACAACATTTTTGATTGGCATGTTTAAATAAAAAATTTAAATTGTAAAGCATTTAAAAACTGCACAACCCACCATCAACAGTACTGTATTATTTTCAGCACACGAGTCATTTGTAATACCAACCTAAGGGGGCTTATGCAAGCTATGAGTTAGGGCTGTCGTTTATGGCAGAAGAATTCCTGCCATGATATCACACACGGTCTCTTGGTTCTCAAGAAGGTGTTCGGGCTCACAAGTGTGTGTGTGTGTGTGTGTGTGTGTGTGTGTGTTGTGTATGTGTTGTGTATGTGCACGTTTTGCACGTGTGGTTACACTCGCTCCCATTGTGAATTATATCCTGGCTGTCAAATGCCGACCTAAGCCCATTGTTCAGGTTTATGCAGGTCTTTCTAACAAATACAGAGATATAGACAGGATTTCCTGAAACTAAGGAACCATAGAATATGAAATTGGTAACACTAGCATAGTGTTAAATAATAAGTAATTGTTTTCATAGTATGTTTAAGAAATCAAGTTAGCGCTACTTTGTTCATTCGGTTTAAGCCCCATTAACACCTTTGGTATTATTTATTAGCATTCATGAACATGTAACTAATATTTAATGAACGCCACATTCTATGCACAGATGACATGAATTTACATTATTATTGTTACCAGAAAGCTAAGAAAAATCCTTCCAGGTGCCAAAATAGTTTCTAGAACTTGAGCTGACACCTGACAGTAAATGCTGCCTCTTGATAAGTCAGACTGAGGTTTTTTTTTTTTTTTTTCACTTTTCTTTAAAACTGGCCTTTAAAGTGAGGAAGTCTTATCAGAGTGTGGCGTACCGGTGCCCGGCTGGGCAACAGGCGGGGAACAGACCTCTATGCAAGGTCACCAGGGAATGGAATGGGTGATGTAACGTGGTGACTGACCCTCTCACTCTCACTAACTCACTAACTCACAAAGTGGGGTTTGACGTGCTCGACCAAATGGCTCGCCAATACTCTGTGAAAGGTTGTTATTATTTTAGTATTATTACTACTACTACTCGGCTATTATTAAGTACTATTAAGTAAAACATTGCAGCAGTCAATCTGTTTCTAAATTGTATCCTGTAATTCAGATAAACTGTATGCTGCACTACAATTCTCTCTCTCTCTCTCTCTCTCTCTCTCTCTCTCTCTCTCTCTCTCTCTCTCTCTCTCTCTCTCTCTCTCTCTCTGCTTCAGACTGAGCGTCCGGGGGCCGTCCGGCCGACCCGACCCATGGCGTACCTCGCTGTGCAGCGGGGTGTCTCCCCCCGGCCACACAGACCACTGGGAGGGAACTCAAAGGCATGGACGTAAACCACCACCCCCACTTCCTCCAGACGCGTTGAACAGAGCTAGATCAAGTGGGTTTATTTGTGTCCAGTGTGGAAATTCACACAACTCACACAACATGGCCGGAACAATATAGGTCGATTAAATTATGAAAGATTAAATATGTAAAAAAGAATAAAAAATCAATAAAAAAAGTAGAATGCCCCCTAAAACTTAGAAAAACATTTTAGAAAGTGGACCTAAATAACTGCGATACATGAGAGGAGAGAAGAGCTGGCTGGTTTGTGTTGTGTTGGCTTGGGTTCATGGATGATTCTGGATGACGAATGTCTGTGGGAGTGCAATATATGGGCACAGGGGGAAGGCCCCTTTTGCCAGTAAAGCTCACGGCAGGGCAGGCTTTACACTGCCAGCGCTAACGCCTGTGTGGACGAACACTGGGAGTTACTGTGATGACTCAGGGTGTGTGTGGGTGACAGAGAGAGAGATACTCAAAGCACTGAATTAAAGAGAGCAGAATATATATACAGCTATGGAAAACAATTAAGAGACGACTGCATTTTTTTTTTAAATATACGACAGAATATATTTTTACTATGAGAACTTTCAATTGAAACTGCCATTAATGAAGGGCCACGACATAATCATTGACTATGATCACAACTAAAACATTAAAAAAAACACTCGGACGCTTTTCACAGACGTCTTGTGACAGGGTACACAGCCCCATTTGGTTTAGTTGTGACAATTAGCGAGCGATGACAACATTGTTGCTAACCTGAACACCTCAACTGTCCCATTATTAGAGGTGTTAGCTAGAACTGTGTTACGCTCTGCTGTGGCGCGCCTGTTTCCCTCCAGTTATTCAGTTACTGCATTCATCTGTAGACGGGCGGATTCCAACTTTTAACGCAATACATTTTTTTGTTAAAGCACTGCAAATATGTCTCAAATATCTGGCCACTAATTTGCCTGGTGAAATCATTTAGGTTTAGCAAGCTTCGTCTTGACGTTTTGCTTCGCACACAAGTCTGTATATTCTATCGTTTACTTTGTGTCAGACGGTTACATAACCCTACAGAACAATGGCCCAGTCAGCAATCTTAGCCAGTCTTGTTACAAAAGCAGTTACTGACCATACAGTAGGTCTTGCCAAGATGTAACAAACTGGAAAGAATGTAGCTACAAGACGCAAGTTTAAACTAGACCTTTTTCACAGTGACCGCGAAGTACTCCCGAAGAGGTGTCCTATGTGCCAGGTCATGCTATTCCTTGATATATATATATATATACAGTATATATGTGTATGTGTGTGTGTTTCTTCTCAGTATAATAATATTCACTATAAACACACACAAGGTTTTGTATTTTTAGTTTTTCTTGCCGTTATTAACTGTGTAGTAATGCGTTATGTAAAAGTACTGGCCTATTGCAACAAACGCAAACCTGACGTTTTATCTGCAATCCGCAATGTCCTTCTTTTACTTAATTTAATTGTCATAAAGAATTAAAGGCATATTATGGCGATGATGTTCCCTTTGCAAGCACTTTGTGTCTGTTTCCTTTCTTTTTAACCAACGCAAACAGCTAATATCAATTCTGCCCCCACTTTCCAAGTGTACTGAAAACACTTTTGGTCAACAGTTTAACATTGAAAACAAAGATATCTCCTATTTAACCAAAGCATTTAAACAAATGAGGGGCATTTTAAGGGTGCAAGGCTACGTTTTATACATCAGTCTTAGTTAGATGCTAAGTATTTCTGACGATAGTGGGTGGTACAAGTTGATCTGATTAGTTTTTTGTCAAAGTTGCACCGCATCCTTTTCAAATACACAGTGGCGGGGTTGTGTTTTAAAAGACCCTAGAGATTGCAAGCAGTTGTGCCCACACTTAACCAACTCATTTTGTTATGCAAGTTTCAGACGGTGCCACAATAACCCCTCCATCAAAGACACGCAGTTTCACTTTCTGAGCTTCATGTGTGTTGGTGTCAAGTCTGTTGGTGGGGGGGGGGTTACAGAGTGCGGTATGTCTGATAACCTCCATTAAACAGAATCACAACCTAATGTGGTCATTTGAATTCATGGCACGCCCGGAAAGTAATTTCAACTTAACTCCACGCTTCGTATTATGGTGTACTTATGAGGTAGGCCTACAGCCATGCTTGAAATTAAGATACAAAGGTGTGAATCTTGGAACTTTTAAATGAAAAATTGTAAAAGTCTGAAAACACTCGCCCGTGTAAAAGAGAAAAAATACCGATATTGACCACTAGATGTCTATCTCTCTAGTTGGATGGGCTGGATCAGTGAATGAGGTTGCTTCAAAGTCACGATGCTTACAAAACGCTGCAGTTTTGAAGTCAAGGCTGTCACCTAAATAATTATAGTTTTTTTTTAAGCATAGTCTTATGTCGGCATCCTGGCTAGACTCATGTTTGTTTATCATACTTAGTGTATTAAACTGTATTTTACTATACTATTTGGGATTTTTTTTGGGGGGGGGGACAAACAGACTCTTTAACATTCTCTACGTTTTGCTGTTTTGTACATTTTTCCTACTTGCAGGTTTGAATGGCTTGTGGGTGTAAACTGTGAGAAGGTAGTGTGTGTGTGTGCGTGCGTGTGCGTGCGTGTGTGTGTGTGTGTCTCTGTGTTTGTGGTTGGTGGGCAACTGTTCATGTCAGGTCTTAGCATTCAAACCACAGAGGTAGGTCACACCTCCTACAGGTTACGTGTCTGTTTCATGTGCACAGACTCTACACCTTCAGTTAAATTGACTTATTCTGTGTAAATAATGTTTTAGACCTTGGATCTTTATCTTAAACATGTTTTTAAACCATGTACACCCACGTCAGATGGAGAGGGAACTCGTTTAGTAGGTACAGAGTGAGCTACATTATGTTTAGCCACAGAGGGACGTTGCCACCCCCACCCCACCCCACTAGATGGCAGTAGATGCAGCTCTAACAAACGTTCTTTTTAGGGGATAAAAACTGATTGCACCTTTGCTGATTGCACCATGCATCTAAAATGTTGTGTAAATAACTCAGATGTTTGGATCTATAGTCTAGAGTGATTCAACTGCTTAGAATTTTATTGTGAATTTCAAGCCTTTTTTTTTTTTTTTAAGTTTAGCTGTTAGTGTTTCGTATCTTATCCTTGGCATAGATACAACAAAAGCAAAGCCCCCCTTTGCCTCCCATAGCTGTGGAAATGACGCTCCACTAAAGATTCTGACTAAAGTCGGTCAATTTAAAGTTCAGATTATCACAACAGCAGGTAAAAAGGAGCATATCATACGGTTAGCTTAAGAGTTTTGGTTCAGTTTTGGCGTTGTTTACGTCGGTTTCAGTCCGTACTGAAAAGTCATGTTTCCCAAATTTTAAGAGGATGTTGAAAGATAAAAATAATTATTAAACAATGGAACTAAGATCAAATGAACATAAAGTATCCCTACCAGTCTTTTTAGGTCATGCATGTAAAATTGTAGTGCCCTTACAAACAGGACCTGTGTTACGTTTACATTTACACTAAATAAATGAACAGATTCAGAAAAGCCTAATGAAACAGTAAGTGCCTGTAACTCAGTTGGATGCGTATTAAAACAAAATGCACGAGCAGCCACTTGTGGGCTATGTTTTAACGGTAACATTAAGAATTGTGAATTTAGAAATGTTTGTATTTCGGTGTATTCTCAACCGTCCGACTTTTACTTGGACATTGTGATGAACCCGTGACCTGTATTTTACTGTATAATAACTGTACGACTGTGGTGTGCCGTTTTCTGACGGTAACTGCGGTAAAGCTTTGTTTGCCTTCATATTTGTGTATTTAAACAGGTAATATACACTGCAGTACAGGATGTCATGTGGGTTTAAAGAGGTGGAAGACAGGAAACTCTTCTTTTACATCACACACACACACACACACACACACACACACGTGCGCGCGCACATGCACGAGCTGTCTGCAAACCTTCGTGCAGCTTCACCTTTCTCTTCTTTCATTGGTATTGAATTGATTTACAGGAAGAGGTATGACGGTGTCCAAAAACATTCCTTACAGTTTACAGTGTGATTTTTAAAAAAAATAATTTAAATTGACAATAAATTATCAATAATGTTGATTTGTTGTACAAATTAACAAAAAAGGAATATTTGTTATGGATAAATATAATTAATGTTTATGAACATTGATTTACAATACAAGAAGCCAAATAATTCCTGATAGCAGCGTGCTACTGATTATAAAATCTTGAAATAATCACTAAAATAAATTTTTTGGATGTTAATACTGTATACATATATTCTCATATATGGTTTACATAGCGTGCACATGTTTCAAGGTTTTGTAAAGGCATAACCAGTATGGCCGTTATAAATCCTCTTAGTGTGCAGTCTGCCCTAAGAGGTTTTTCTTACTGGCAGCAGGAGAGATGACTAGGACCCCATCTTGTATGTGCCGGCGCTCCACATTAAAGCTACAGCTGAGCTGTACTTTCCAGGTAGGGGTCGATCCGGTCCGGAATTACCCCTTGTGGTCGAAACCAGCGTTGCAGTAAAAATGTTGTTTTGGTTTGCACACGGGCCCCTCCCACACCTGAGTGCCGAGGGGGCTGGCACTCCTCTCTGCTCCTCCCCCTACGGCTCTCGTGGACCCACAGCGCTCTCTACCCCTCCACATACAGCCACCTCACGCAGTTGTGTGTCGGACGCTAACGGCAAGCTGGGACGGGAGTGTGGGGTTCTCGGGGGCGTGTGTGCCTTTAACACGCGGATGGCAGCGTACTCTGAGCGTTCCTCCTTGGGCCTCAGGGGCCTCGCAGCGCACCCTGGTGGCAGCACTTGGTGGTTCAGAGAAGCGTACGTGACCTCGGTCTTTTCTCTCCCACACGCCTGCTTCCTGTTGCCGCCGCGGCCCGCCTCCTCGCCCAAGACTGTCGTCCGGCTGGCCGAGGCTTGCGCCCGGTACGGTGTGTTGTCGTAGATGCGGTCGGGCCCCCTGGGGTGGGGATGGTGGGGTGGCAGGATGGGTTGCTGGGACATGGCTATGACCGTGTACTATAAGAAAACATGATCACATTTAAACAATAAACTAAATTTTTAGATATAAAAATATCAACATTTTTAAACGTGGCTGCGTGGGTCTGTAAATACTTTACCGCGCTTTCGCTCTGCTTCGGTTTTCTGGATTTTCCTGCAGAACGGAGGGCATTTGTGTTGGGATTTCTGGATAACTTTTATTGATTAACATTGTAAAACATCCCACTCGTGCGTTATCATGCACGTAGGACAGACTTGTTATCGTGTATCATGTGTAATAATTATATGCAGAGGTGGGTGAGTCCGACTTCAGAGAGTGAAAGTCCATGTTTTCCTTCTGCTTGTTCACTTAATCAGGTGATTTCACTAAAGTGAACAAGCAGAAGGAAAACCTGGCAGGACTTTTACTTCCTGAAGTCAGGCTTTCCCACCCCTGATTATATGTCATTTCATATACTGTACTCTTTACTTCCACATTCAGAAATAAAGTAGATAGGCCTAATTCTGCAGAGCGACTTACCTTTGCAGCATTGCATTGTCAGAAGCATTACAGCAATCACGAAGATAACTAGCAGCACGGTGCCACCAGCACAGAAAGCATACAACCATGTATCTGTTAGGGCGGGCTCCTGACTCTGTGTGCTGTCTGTCCGAGGGAGAGGGGAGAATCACACTGTTACAGTATTACAGCATGAAACGTTTCACGTTTTCATTCTGAGCATAAACAAGACAGGGCAGGTGGAGCAGTCATATGAAGTGTTTTTACTTATGGTCTCGGGCCATGCCACTGTTGTGTGTTCAGTAATGTCTGAAAAACAAATAAATAATTAAAAAAAATATATAAATGTATTAAATATAAATGTAATTGTATATAGATATTATATTTTTTTAAATGGGCAGTGGTCTCTTAATTTT
>JAOEHI010001809.1:0-12258 GCA_025447815.1 Percopsis transmontana
TGTTTGTAATAGCCTACATTCAGATTATTGAAGTGACACACAGGTTAAGGAACGCGCGCACGCACGCACACACACTCTTAAGTACTGCTTGGTATGGAAATTAAACAATCTGAACTTGTCTGATATTTCTCTTCAGTGTGCAAATGCCACAATGTGAAAAAAAAACATTTCTGAATTAGAGTTTATGTGAAGGAGTTTTGCAGCTACAGTTGCAATATGAAATGCTAATTATAGAAATATAGAAACATTTGACCCTCATTATTTAGACAGTCAGAAGAAAAACGACATAACTATTAAAACAATAAGGGATAAAATGAATCTCAGAGACCGTCCTTCACTTAAACACCATGTAGATTCTGTTTGCCTCTCATGAGACAAAAATCTAATAAATACAGTGTATTTTTGTTATTTGCAACCAAACAGTTAAGCCAGTAACTATAGGGTCAGTCATTCATTCGGTTAATTCATTGTGAATCAGTCAATAACTTTCTGTGTTTTCTAGAAAGAATCTTTCTAGAAAACACAGTTCTCTGTTTCAGTCTGTTATATGCCCTCAATCGCATAATTACAGTCAATAATGTGCATATTGAATACCCCTGTGGAGAACATTAAATACAGTAATGCCTTAAAACTAACATTTCACTCTCTTTAAATTCACTGCATACATTAACTACACCTGATGCACATGTAACATGTTGATCAAACAACAAATTTACTTTGACTACTATTGCCAAAGCAAACAGTCATATGGTTCATATGTATTCCCTCTAGCTCCATATTAGATGTGATGTTGGCATAGTGTGACTGTTTGGAGCAGTAGCTGGGGCCTTTATGACTCTATAACACAAACCAAAAGACATGCACATTAGACTAATTCTCCCACCAGCATCAGAACTGGAGTTGGACCTAAAAGCAGAGGACACATTTCTCCACGAGGACGATACAGATTATCTCAGATTATCAATCTCCCAATTGTGGAAATTGTGCAAGTGTAATTTTGTGTAATGCAACATAGAAGCGAAGAGTGTGTGGCATGGTATTTCAATTAGTTTACCAGACAAAAAAAAAAGTGAAAAGAATTAGAAGCAGCAAGGTTTCAGCTTGTGTCTTGAACGTCTGTGTTCCTGTCATTTGCCAAAGTGCTTTTTCCAGGTATCTTTGTCACTTACTTTAGAGCTACATATAATCTACATTATTCAGGGGATATTGTACTCTAGTAGGAATACATCATGGCAAATATATACAAGGGGTATCAATTCGAATTTAAAAAAATACATTTTACCGATCTTATCTGTCTCGCACACACACACACACACACACACACACGTGACTCACAACTGTTTTTGTCCCTAATTTTGCAGATCGATCTAATTTCTTTCTACTACGTACAATGTAATAAAAAAAGGCAGAATACATTAAAAACACCCTTATGTACACCATATTTCAGTGTACTACAGTATGTTTAGGCACTCTAGAACATTCCGTTATGGGTCGGGGAAAGATTAAAAACCCCAATCCTAAATATTTTAAGAATAATTCTATTTTTTATGAATTTGGGATGGGAAATGTGTGTGTATCTCACCATTTCAACAAGTTGTCCCATTTGAGTCCAGTGAACAGTATGAGCAGGAAACATTTTACACATGGTCAGTGCTAAATGAAATCGGGAGCTCAATGAATCATTTATTTTCAAGTTGTTTGATGTTATCCGCAGTCCAACAAAACACTGAAAACCTGTGTGGAACTCTGCTACTGTATATGTGGAATTCCTGATTGTTCTGTATATACTGTACACAACATAACAAGGACAATATAGAATGACGGACCCAGGGGACGGCAACACGCTCTTTTGACACAGTATACCAGTATAACAGCATAGAAAACCGCATGGAGCCACGTCTAAACATTGATCGATTGGATCAGCGATCGTTGGCTTATGTCTAAGATACGTAGGGTCCTGGTTAGAGGTGTGGCATTGCCAATTGCAATGTTTCTCTCACATGTGTAGCATGTGTGGCAATGGGTGCCAGTATACTGCTATCTACTTATGTGCCACTTTCATCATCAGTGGGACTGGTCTGTCTGGAGAGAACATGGCGACCGCTGTTGGTTGAGTGACAGGCTCCACTGTTGTGACAGAGCTGTGTGCGCGGCGCCGTGTGTTGTACGAACACGTCCTCCGCGAGCCGCGCCGCCGGTTCTTGCATACCCTGGGAGCGCACAGTGCGAGTTGTAGGGTGCTGTGGTGGGTGTAGCGCGTGCGGTATGAGGATCTCGGTGCTCGGGGGACCTCCTGGGTCTTTCATAGCCATGCTGGCGCCCACCATCGCGGGGTAGCTTCGGTTCCGCCGGAGCCCCCCTCCGAGCGCGCTGCTCCCCAGCCCCAGCAGCGTGGCGGCGGAGGAATTTGAGGCCCCGAGAGGCGGGCGGGTACGGAAGCGCTTCAGCTTGTCCACGAGTCTCAGGTTTGAGACCTCTGCTTGCCCGTCGTCACTCTGCCCCCCTCTCTCCCTTTCCGACTCCCCCAGAATCTCCCTCAGGATGGTGCGTGCCGGCTTGGAGGCCAGGAAGGTCTCGTAGAAGGGCGGCTCGTCGCTGGAGGAGCTGAACAGGAAGGTGGGGGAGGAGGCCGCGGGAGGGGAGGGGGGGGACTTAGGGGGGGCGTGGCGGGTCGGGGAGTTGGGAGGGGTGGTGGGGAGGAGGAGGAGGTGGGAGGCGTCTTCAGCCTCAGTGTGCCAGTCACTGCTCCTCCACGCCGGCCATCCCCCCGAGGGGGCCGCCGACGCCCCGCCAGCGTCGGCGGCGCGGTCCCAGCTCCACGGGTCGTACACGGAGGCGGAGATGCCGTGCTCCAGCAGGAGGCGCACCAGGCCCAGGGAGGTGCTGGTGGTCTTGGTGGAGTCCCTCACGTTGGTGGAGGACTCGGCCCGGGAGAGGGAGAGGCGGCGCGGCGTGCAGCAGGGGCTGTAGGAGGGCGTGGCGGGGCTGGAGAAGGGGACGGGGGAGGCGCGGGGCCCGGAGGCGAGAACGCAGGTGCTGCTCTGACAGGAGGACATGGCCGGGCTGGGAGGTGAAACGAAAAGGGTAGAAAGAGACCAAGACACAGTGGAGACGGAGGGACGGGGAGGTGATGAAACAAGGGATGTAGGATGGAAGGGTGAGGAATGAAAGACACGCAGCGTTAGCCAAACAATGTAAACATCTTCACTGCATTGACACTCGCAGCCTAGTTGAACACATGTGACTCAGGCTAAAGGAGTAGTCTGTCACATCTGGTGCCATTACTTGTTTTCAGAAGCGTTTCAAAATCCGTTTTGGACAGGGTATTTCCGCATGCACACTATTTGAGCAGAAGTAGAATTTCATCACATAACTATAGAGTTACTGCATTTAAGATTAAGATTACTGCATTGATTTGCAAACAAACTTGAACACAATTAAGAGATTATTAGTACTCATAATGATTGTTGAAGCACTCTATAAACAGCTAAGGAGTGGCAATCAGCATTCATGCAAGTCATTTCAGACACACGTGTATTATCTAAGCTAATATTTCAGATTGTTAGGGTCTGTGTTGGGAGTCACAGAATTAATTCTGTGGAAACACACTGTTGTGTCAACTGGTAATACGAGTATGATAAACACTATATTAGTAATCTCCTATCCACTTATATTATCCGTGTTTAGTCCCTGGTGTCAACCCATATAAATAGAGACGTTGTCTACAAGGCACACACCCTTAGTTTCACAACCAATAATACTGGGAGTTCACAAGAGATTGGGTTGCATTACGCTGGTCTACGCACACCCAACGCCCCGTGCAGAGTCTCACCAACGTGCACAACCATGGGCACGCTCAGTGGGCCTGATCTACGCCCGGCCATCACATCACCACGTGATACAGGCCCACTTCCTCTTCCTCCTCACGTGATCTGCTGAGGCCAATCAGACATCAGGATAAGTGGCTCTATCCTAAATACACCCGTTGGATCCACAGTGCAATATGGACAAATGCTGCCACCATATGTTCAAGAAGTAAAACTGCACCTTCGTGGTGTAAATACAGCCCTTGTTGGGACAGAAGCGAGACAGACGAACCAATGTGTCTTTTCTTACCTGGAGGACACAGATGTTAGCTGATCAGAGGGGTGGAGAATCCTGCAGGTGGTGAAGGTGTAGGTGGAACTAGTGTGAGACATACACTTCCCTGGGAAATTAACTAGAGAGGAGAGATGCAATAGGAAAGACGAGTTAATACAGAGTCAACACCCTCAGCACAAACAAGGACAGGAGGACAGGACAGCCAAGCAGAAGAACTAATGTCATTTCCAGGGTGCCATCCCAGGCTTGCTGCGTGGTGTATAGGCATTTACTTATACAGGTTGGTCCCACAATTAATCCCACATTTAGTCCCACATTTAATATTTTGTTTCCTGGAAAGCCTAAATATAACTGTGCAACTGCACTTCAATGTCAATGTTGGAGACCTAGTGAGACAACAGTCAGATGACTGTTGAAAGATGAAAACAATATATTGATATATTAAATGCATTTGTGATCATTAAATAAATTAAATAAATAAGAAAAAAAGATCAGAGGGTAAAAGGAGATGAATGCTGTAAAAATACAATGTCCAGTGAGGCACATCTAATATAATAGGCTATACAGTAGCATAGCAGCTATCACTGAAGTTTTAATTTAGAGGAAAATATCTTACTTATTTTAATCAGTAAATAAATAATATTGACTTTAACTGCTTAGCCTGAAATGTAGTACTTTGTAGATTTGATTAAAATAAGAAAGATAACTTAGCTTCTGATCCTTTCTTTGTGTTCTAGTATGCTGATGGTTTGCTATTCTTTTGGGCAATTTCTAGTTAAATTCAATGATACTGACTTCATTACTGAACACCACTGTGTGTGTGTGTGTGTGTGTGTGAGTGTGAAGGTGACCCAAGTCCAGTCACTGGGCCATCCCATAATATACCGGCATGTGATGTCACGTCATCGGGACAGCTGCGATAATGACATGCGATACACAACCGCATGAACTCTCTCTCTCACACACACACACGACCTAGGCCAAGATAGTGCTCTGTGCATCACGTAAACTGTGGTAGTGTTTCAGTGTGGGCACCGGCCCAAACGAGACGTGTACAAAATAATAAAGCTATACCACGGTTGAATCAATAATACTATATAGCCCCCAATATATATATTGCAAGACTATTAGAAATGGATTGTTTCTAGATGGGCAATATAGTTCAAATTGTACTGTTTATAAAATCTTCCTGTGTTCTGGGCATACAGTAGCACTACTGTACAATGTAAATTGACAGCATTTTGGCTAAGATGAGAAAGAAAAGAGAAAACATAGAGAAATAGACAGGGGGTTGGGGAGTATGCATGAGTGAAACTTTTTAGTAAGGCCCAAAGGAGAAAGTCTGATATGAAGTCGGTGATTGTCTCTCTCTCAGAAATACGAATCAATGACAGAGATAGGACTCAAGTTGAAATAACAAAAACGTAGTACTCTGCTGTGACTGGATATGACGTCTGCAAACACGCATGGTCTGGTGCGGAATGGGTGGGCGTGCAGGTGGTGTGTGGGGGGGGATTTGGCCAGGATGGGATTATGGGATTGGGAAATGTCCAGTGAACCACCCCCCGCCCCCATCCCTCCTCTTCATCCCCTCCCCCAAACCCCAGGTTAATGGGGGCGGAGGATGTGGGGAAGGGGTGTCTCGCTGCTGCCATCCCAGCTAAGAGGCTCCCTCACCAGGCATGCTGTCCACCACACTGGCCTGTAGGGCCTGGAGCTCTCTGGCGTCCACCTGTCCGTTCACCCCGGACGCAGATGGGAGCGGAGGAGGGGAGGGGCTCGAAGCAGGGGGGGGCGTGTTCACAACGCACACGTCTTTCCCTCTAACCGAGCCATTCATCACTGTTCGCGCCCCCCGCAGGGAGTCCAGGGCGTCCACGGCGCCCACGGCCCTGCGGCGGACTGAAGGGGAGGCGGCTGGGGTGGAGGAGCACAGCAGGGACGAGGGGGCCGCCATCTCTGCCAAGAGCCCCGCGAAGGAAGCGGGCGACACCTCATCCTCCTCTGGCTGGTCGAGCTGCCAGCCGTCTTCCGGCTCCTGCTCGTGCTCCAGGGTACGGAAGCCCTTGGTGACCACGCCCGGCCGGTGGTCCAGCAGGCGACCAAGGTGGGGCTGGGCCAGCTGCTGCCACGCATGGAGGGTCGCAGAGCCTGGAGGACAGCCAGAGAAGGAACACGCTTTATGAGACCTAGCTGGTACAGCCTGGGATATAGCATCATATATTAGGACCAGGCTGTGTGATAGTTGATGCCATGGTATTATGCCTCTCAACTGTCAATGCTAAAGATATACCGTGGTACAAACATAATGTCATATTGGCCTTCGAGAAGAATATTGGCCGCAGTGTTGCACAAATACGATGGTGGCGATTGTTGGCGATTCTAGACTTTGACACATGACACCCAACATTTGACTCATGTGCTAAGCAGAATACTGAGACTGATTCAAAGGTCCAGAGATTCATTACATTTGTGAACATTCACGTTTGTTTTCTGCTTTTAGGCTTGCTCAAAACGTAGGTCTAGATTCCGTTGGTTCCGTTATATTTTACATGTTCAACTAAACAAAAGGGCTGATGCCTTTCAACCATTATATCCGCGATTACCTTTCATAGATTTTCATAGATTAACACAATGCTACTAACTGAGTTAACGTCTCTCTGACTCTGAATAAATAAACAAGCAAAAGATTTTTCCTTCAAAAATATGAATAATGCAGTCATATGAATCATAGTGAACTATGATGATTTTGGAATGTAGGTTGGAGATTTTTCATCTAAATATACCAACGGTTTACTGGAAGATATTCGATTTTCTGATACACATACGTACTAGTACAGGCATGTATGCTAACACAGATGTGCGCGCACGCACACACACACACACAGACACACACACGAAGATATAGATGTTGTGCATAGACATCTTTGCCGCACATACACACCATTCGCCTGACTGTCTGGACAGGAGTGATAGGGCCTCATTCCTCATTACATTTCTCTCTCTCTCGGTCACATGCCAACAAAATTAAGTGTTTTACATGTGTCAGTATGGCGTAACCTAACCTTAGCTAATGAAGCTAATAGGACAAAAATTAGAGAAAAGAAAGGTGAGGAAAATTAGTACAATTTTATTCACAAAATCTCACAAAGCAAGATAAAACCAGACCAGAAAAACAGAACTCAATAAGGAAAGGAGAAACTGGCATGAAAACACAGGAGAAACAAAGAGAAAAACTCAAATGAGAGAGAAATGGCTATAAATTAACTAAACAAGATGTAGTAAAACACTGTCATATTATTATCCTCCGTTGCAATAAATATGGGCAATTGTGAGTGAGGATAAAATGTGGAAATTAATGGAAAATTGATACCCTGGTAGAAATTATGCAATTCTAGGTTTTAACACTAGATGATGCCAAAAAGCAGAATATTGCTCTAAACATTTTCTTTTGAGCACTGGCTAAGGAATAAATACTGTCTATGCCAAATTTATATTTAAAAAAAAATATAATGATTCTTCCTAACAACCAACACTGACACACAACCCTGCTTTCATTTTATATGTTGTTGATTTACAAATACAAAACCACCTACTCTAAGTGCAGCGTCTCCCGTATAAATAATAATAAATAAAGTGCCTGTTAGATTTGGCAGAAATGTTATATTTCAAACCAGCAGCGTGGCTGTGTGTGTCTGAAGTAAAAGGAGTGTTGGAGATTTAAACTCCCCTCATAGTGATCCAACGCTTCCAGCAGGCCTGTCACTAAGGCCAGGGGAGCTGGGTATTGGGGCTGGGGGCTCTGCAGCCTGGTCAGCACCAGATACCTGGAGCTCCTCTGTAAAATCATGGGATTCTGTGTGGGCTGTTCAAAGACTTGTGCTGGGCAGCGCCCCTGAAAAACGTGCTTAGGATCTCGTGGGTGACTCTGAAGGGTTCGGTTATACACGCGATTATTCCCCTGAGGGCGGTTGTCAGTTTGGTGTAAATTCTGAATTAACCGATTTCGACTCTGCTCTGGATTTGCAACGTTCTCATTGTCGCTGCAAATTCCCTGTCTGTTATCGTTTAGGTTCTCCTGTTGGTTCTGCGGGGGTTTCTGTTGGTTCTGAGACGAATATTCACCTTCTAGCGGCTTGACGATCTGCAGCTTCTCAGGCAGGTAGGACCTGGCGGAGAACGAGTAGCCCGACCACACGCTGCCAAAGGAGGGGTGAGTGCAGAGCGACAGCAGGCTCTCTGTGGGGGTGCCAGGGCCTTCCGCGCTACCTCCCCCGCCCCCTTCCTCCTCTTTGGCCAAGTAGGCTAGTTTTCGCTCCCTCTCCTCCTCGAAGAAGCGGCGCTCGGAGAGGTAGTTGTCGCGGCGCAGAGAGAGGCGGCGGAGGGCCGCTTCCAGGTCCCGGCCGCCCGGCGTTCCTGGGGTCCCGGGGGGGCGTCTGTTCGAGTCCTCCGACCTGTGCAGAGAGAGGGAGGGAGAGTGGGAGGGAGAGAGGGGGGCGTTGTAGGGCAGTGTATTTTGGGTGGGGTTAAGAGATGATACATGGTTGATGTAGTTTAATAAGAAGACCAGGATGTATTGACCCACATTACAGATGTGTGCTGTGTGCTATCTCCATATGGACATCGGCCTCTCCACTAATGATTACGCAGTGATCAATACAGTTCAATACAGTCCATAACAGCTTTTGGCAGCGAAGATGTCGGGGTCATTGGGCTCCATTATCTGCTTGCTGCTTGGTAACACTAGCTCAGCAGAAAGCCTGACGCACAACACAGCGACACTAGCAAACACCAAATTAAAAAATTACCGCTACCACAACGGTCAATGAAAAAGACAAAGTGACACACCACATAGCGTACTCACAAGACTCCTACTACCGAAAAACATTTCCAAAACCCAACAAGGACACAGAAAAGCTACAAAAAGGACAAGCTAACACCAAATAACACCCAGTTGAGCCAATCAACGCATATTCTGCCAAGGTATGCCACTCTCACCCATCGGCAGGACTCTCCAGGAAGCTGCCTGTCTTGTTGTCCAGGATGAAACTGCTTCCTGTCTCGCTGCCGTACATGGAGTTGCAGCGTGGCGTGCCCACCCTGCTGGAGCGCCCGGAGGTGAGACACGACGTCTGATTGGAGCCTGGGATGTTCAGGGGGGAGGGGCTGAGGGACGAGCGCTGCTGACGCATCAGGTTGAGGTTCTTCACCGTCTGGAACACTCTCTTTGGGTGAAGCCTGGAGAAAACAAGACGCACATATATACAAAGTGGTGCGCACGATTATCCAATTATAGGGATGATAAATACACCTTTTTCTTTTTTCTCAGCAAATGCTGTAGCATTAATGCAACCAACGTTTGGGGTGTGCATGTGCGTTGGCTGAAAGTGAGCGAGGTTTCTGAAGGAACGTACTTTTGTTCTTCTACTTCAGGGTCGTCCATCTGTAGCTCCTTCCTCATGGTGCCCTCTATTTCTGCTGCTAGAGAGTCCTGGACAGGTGGGTTAAAACAACAAAACAAACCTAATTAAAGGAATGTTAAGGAATTGTAAGCTGGCTCTGACGTATATAGGCTGAATTCCCATTTCCATTTCCAATCACAGATTTTTAGTACACACTGAGTTCAATCATCAGCAGCTACCTAGCTAATTTTAGAATAGCGAAGTAAGGCAAAGTAGTGGAATGGGGCTCTTTGGTTTATTATGGTGTCTGACTGTGAATTTTAATCTCAGAATTCATCTCAGTACCCCGGCCACCGATCTTTCTACTTCATAGCACTAATCCCACTAACAATCCTTTCCTCCCTCTAAAAAAACAAAAAAACAAATCCTTCTTTCTACTCTAGATAGGCACTAAGAATGTTAAGCACTTTGTAGTTAGCAATTATTGACTGTTTGAAGAGTGATAACTTTAGATTATTGTAAATATTAATTGTTTTAAGGAGCGAATTATACACTTTCCAGTAATGTTGTGCAAATTCATAGGTGAAGTAATTTAGGCTACTAATTGTAAGTCGCTTTGGATAAAAGCGTCTGCTAAATGCTTAATGTAAATGTAAATGTAAATGACTGTGACAGTTGCATCAGCAGTAGCCCTGTCTGGCTCAGTTACCTAACTGAACATACTGTTAGACAAGGCTACTAGTTGGCTGTCTGGTCATTAACCCTCTAAAGCCCAGGAGCTATTTTAGTTTTTAGTAATGATGCAAAAAAATTATAATAATAATTTCAATTAACCAACTTTAAAATTAATCTAGCACATGCCAAGTGGCAACCTGACAAACATATTTGTGTTAGTATTATAAAAATTATGTTTAAATCATTATAACAAATGTATACAAAATTATACATTTAGCTTTTTACAATAATC
Organism: Percopsis transmontana; assembly: GCA_025447815.1. Lineage (NCBI taxonomy): Eukaryota > Metazoa > Chordata > Actinopteri > Percopsiformes > Percopsidae > Percopsis > Percopsis transmontana. Next base: position 10,471 of record JAOEHI010001809.1, read on the forward strand.
TGAACAAGGTAAAAGCTGTGAGCCTTACATGGAATACATGTACTCTGTTAATACCTTCAACATCTTGTCAGGGGATAAAATGGTGAAACTAAATGGAGTTCCAGCTGCACGATATTATACCTCCACTACCCTTAATCCCCCCCCCTCTTCTCATTCTTATAACCATCGCTTCCTCTCACCATGGGGAAGAGGCCCAGGGAGTGGAAGCGTCTGTTCGTGCTCAGCGGCACAGTTTTGTTCCTCAGGTTCTTCAGCTCCTCCTGAGCTTCGTGGAGCATCTCCATGCACTCTGCGTACTTATCTTCTAGCTCCCGCAGCTGCAGGAGGAGGAGAGCAGGTTCATGTAAACTGAGCAAAAGAAACGCATGTTGTGCTATGTGACAGCAAACCACGTTGTAACACGATAATACACACTGGGAGTTATCGATGTAAATCAGTGTAATACATGATGGAGGTTATTTAATATGTGGGCAGAGACAGTATGTTAATGATATATATACGTATCAAGCAGCTATTAATATTAACATGTGGGAATTTCCCGTCGCAATGGTGATGGAGATAAGATGTTTATTCATTAATGCCGTAACATTTCCTCTTCCTTTTTCGGACACGGGGAACAGCTGTTTGGATCCATACTAATGCATATTTTCCATTGTCTACATTTCACAATCCCATAATTCATAATATATATATCTACAGCAGGAAGCCCGAACACAACACAACGCTTCACTTCCCTATGCCAAAATAAAGTGAGTAAGGTATCTATGGGGCAACTGTGAGAAAATGAAGCGGTACACTGCAGTTCTCATTAGCTACATCACAGCTATCTCTGTTAATGGGGGATTATCACAGTATGGACACACATTTGTGATCAGTACTGCCACAGTGGGTTCCTCACCTCCGCAGTGAGCTGTCTCTGGGCGTCCTTGGCAGCCCCCAGGTGCTGGGTTAGCTCCTCATTTTCAACAGCATACTACGTGGACAAGAGCAGAGGTAAGAGAAATCCCATTTGACTGCACTATCTGAGAGAAACACAAACTTGACACACAAACACAATGATACAAATACCAGCAATAGTAGTAAAGCTCACTAAACAATACAAAGAGAAAAGCTGATACATATGGGGGATGGAGTGGGGGCCAACTGACTAGTGGGTACAGCGCATACCGACTTGGCCTTCTTCTGGAGGTCCACTATCTGGGAGAGGAGGTGCGTGATCTCCTCCTGCTGGCGGGAGGCGTCATCCGTCTTCCTGGCCAGCTCCTCGGCCAGACTAGACATCTGCAGGTTGGCATCGCCTGAGCAGAAGAAAACCAACCAATCAAATCAGCCCAGTTGAAACGCTGATACGCATTTATTGCAATGGGTGTTGTCACCCGGCAAGGCAATAAATGAACTGCGGTGATGTAAATTAATTGGTTGATCAATAACGGCTCGGTACTCACGTAGCTCTTTGACACAGTCATTGACCAGTTGCTGTTCTTTCTCCTCATAGCAGATAGTTTCGGTCTCCAGGTGACTGGCCTGAAGAGGCAAACATTAGTATTAGCACTGTGTGTGTGTGTGTGTGTGTGTGTGTGTGTGTGCACAACTGACCTCTGACCGCAATGACAGGTTCTCCTCCTCCAGATCCTTGAGTTTCTTTTGCAGAGAGTCCAGAGGGAAATAAGTGGGTAATGATACACTGGGGTCACTGGGACGGATCCTGAAAACACACACACACACACACACACACACACACACACACAGACACACACACAGACACACACACACACACACACACACACA
>JAOEHI010001810.1:0-12257 GCA_025447815.1 Percopsis transmontana
CCCCCCCCCCCCCCCCCCCCCTCCGATGTCCCCTCCCCCGTGCATCCGGTATTCTGCAGCATGCTACAGCATGCCCAGCTCTCCAGTTTCCATTCCCGCTCTTCTTTCTATATTTACGTTTCTGGGAGTAAAAAATGTTTTGTTTCTGAGTTATGTGGAGGGAAAAAAAGTATTTGAAAGAAAAGGACCGACTACTGTGTTTCTTTGAGCTCCCTGTGTGTATTTGTTGTGTTTTTCCTCTGTGGATTATTATTCTTTCACAGATCAGCTGCTGTGTGCGTGCATGCGTGTGCACGTGTATGGGTGAGAGAGAGAGAGCATCCCTGATGCAGAGGGATTGGAACAGGCCAGGTGGAGAGGGAGGGGTGTGGTTGTCATAGCAACACTGACAGAACTTTTCTCCGTCACAGGAAGGGCGGGACCAGACCAGTGTTGAGGCAGGGTTTATCTCAAGAGACCTGTCAATGAGAAAGGAAGGTGGGGGTACAGGAGCGGCAGACGGAGAAAGGGGACAAATGAAAACAAAAACTAGACGAGTAGGACAAGGCGCAAGACCCATAATGTCACATCAAGTAAACAAAAAATATTTAAGTTCCAGGGTAATAGCTTTTTCATAACCTCCTTCCAAGGTACAGTGTGCTTTATTCAATCTGGTGATCAATCTTGTTAGTGACGGTTGCAGCCCATTTCAAGACGGCCTTTTTCTTCTTCAAAAAAAGCGTCTCTATCTCAACCATGTTCTTGTGGCGCCATCTTCTGTATTTGGATGTGAATTACAAAATAGGCCAAAAGCACTGCAGCACTGATTATAACGTCATGTCTGAGATGTTAAATGCAACTTAATCGCTGATTGTTCTTAGAACACACATCACATTACACACTGACCAAATTTCTTTCAAAGAGTCATATTTCCCTCATTGCAGAAAAATAGAAGTTTTCTCTGCAATGCGTAAATGTAATGTAATGTTTCGTCTTTTGAAAAAGAGAACCAGAAAAAAACGACTCATCTTTTTCAAAACCTCTTATGCTTAAAAACGTATGCTTTAAAAAAACACTATCTGTGGTGTATGTGAAGTAGTCGAGTAGTACAGCAACGGAAATTCCCGGATCCAATCACAGGAGAAACCGTAAATACAGACAAGCCTTCGATCCAATCAGAACAGGCATTTCGGGATATTGGGCTGATCTTGATACCAGAGTATGGGATAATATTATTCACAGCTGTTTTTCTCGATTTCAGGACCATGGCAGAAAGAAGGGGGCGTATTACTAAATTAGCACTACATTAAGTCGCGGATATCAGACAAAGAGTCGTCTATCAATGTTATTGTATTCTTTTACCAGATCAGTAAATGACGTAGCATAACTATACTCGGAATGCTGTATCCACTATAGGCCACACTACTTTTGTTTCTCAACTTTAACCCCGGCACAGCATGTCTCGGCTGAACCAGTAGGGCTTTATGGTTTTGTTTATTTACGACAGTACCTCACAAGTTCTGCGAAACCATGAGGCCAGTGGACCCACTATACAGGGATTTGTGTCGCATGGATCTGGAGAATGGGACGCTGCGCATCATGAAAATAAAGTGCGATGTTTAAATTATGTGTTTTTAATAGCAGTGTGGCTTTTAATACATATTCTGGCATAGACTGTTGACGTTTCGAACTAAAGACGTTTGGCGTTTAGGACTTTAGGAACAGGCTGACTGCAGGAGAGAGAAACGGCGAGACCTCGTTTTTGTTGTGCTACGTCGTGAACGTAAACCCACACTTGTAGGGTGAGTTGGAAAATATGTACTGTCTAAAAGGAGGACATATTGACTTGCATATTTTTCTGTTGTGTATACATGAAATTACAGTTGGCCTGTTTGCAAAAACATATTGAGCTAAATTAAAACTTAACTTATTAACTGAACTTTGTCACGAAAGTTGCTGTACACGTGCGCAATTACGCGCACCAAGTTAATTTTGTTCTGGAGTAAACTTTCGAACTCCACACTCCCAGATTGTAATACAGTTAGTGATTCTCATTCATCCCGTAAGAGTTGATGTGAGAGTCGACCTTTTAAGATGGTGGAGAACCGGAGCTGGGTCCAGAGGGAGGGAGTCTACAGCTGGTTCTCCTCCCTGAGCTCAGCCCAGAGAGCCGAGTTCCTGTGCGGCCTGCTGGACCTCTGCGTTCCCATCGAGCTGCGCTTCCTCGGCTCATGTCTGGAGGACTTAGCCCGCAAGGACTACCACTCGCTCCGGGACGCCGATATTAGAGCCAACAACCCCGCTGATCTATCGGGGCTCACTAACATCACGGACGAGGTGGTCCGAAGCAAGCTGCTGGTTTCTCTCGCTCTTCTCAGCTCGGACAATCGGGAAGCAGCGGGGGTCTTGTACCGGACGCTGACGCACATCGATACGGTCATTAACAACTATGGTCTCCCTCTGAACGACGGGCGGACTGAGGAGCAGTTTCTTTTACTTTTCACCATGGCTTCTAACCACCCGGCGTTCAGTTTCCACCAAAAACAGGTATTGCGACGGGAACTGAGCCAGATCCATGACATACTGCAGGTGAGATCACCATGACAAGACTGGAAGCCCCTGATCACCACACAGGTGTTTCTTACAGTTATTTAGACCTCTTCTGGCCAAAGTTGTGCAGCGCTAAGCTGCAAATGTGCTTATGCCAGCAATTACTCGGAACCAATTATAAATTAGGGGTGATTTGTTGTCCCACTCTAACAGATGGAACAAAACTGACATATACTGTAGGACAGTTAGGGAGGTGTCAATAAACCAGGGCGTGTACTGTAACTCAATACACCTGTATACCAGGTGATAGAGGCTGCTGTAGAGCAGTATTGCAGATAAATCTTATGAGTTGAGGTGTTTTGCAGGATTTAATTATCTCATTGTAGAAGATACGTCACACATAACAATAAAATAAGAGGTACAAAGTAATCCATGAACTAGACAAGCACTTGAGAAGACGACCGAAACTGGTGGTTGTTCGGTAATTACTAGTCTAAGTCACACTGAGTTCAACAGTGTATAGCGGCAAAGAGTTGTTTTTTTGTGTATGTGTGTTTTAATTTAGACTAAGATTAATTGTAGGCCAGTTATACAACAGGGATCTGGATGAGTGTACAATTGTAGGTTATTTGCAAACAATAACTGAAAACCTGTTGTTTTATAGAGGAGTGCTACACTCAGTGATATTGTGACAAATTACAAGAGAGGGCTACATCTCAATGAAAGGCTACCTGTTTAAAAAAATTATCAACTGCAGGTTTGTTACTCATTGGCAAGATAAATAACATACTGGCAGGTGAAAATCCCTGGGAGTCAGAGCCACCAGTAAGCAGGCATGCTGGATATCAAATCAAAATAAATGTTCTGGTGCAGCGACTAGATAAAAACAATAAAGGAATACTTCACCCAAAGATGATAATTAGTGTGTGAATTACTCACCCCTCTCAGCCTGTATTGCTGCTAGAAAAAATTTGTACTTGCATCACTTCACTGAGAATCATTCAGTGCAACTCAAATGGGACTAAAACCATTTCCGAATTATTCAGACCATTTCAACAAAACCTGTATTTGACCTGCGGCAATTTGGCTACAAAGGGTGTCAGCATATGAGAGCCGGTCAGAATAGTGCACAGCATTTGTAAAAAGGTTGTTTTAATGAAATTAAATGGCTATACAGTATATTACGTATATTGTAATTGTACTGTATATGTTTATTTGCCAACAGTTGGATCTGATTAATTTACTACCTATGTATGACTGAATGCAACTTGTCTGCCAGTCATGGGACAGTAGATAGCAGCAGATCCTAGCAGGTTCTGTGTGGATGATATGGTTCTAGGTGAACACTGCTTTTAACTGTAGCTAGTTGTGAGAAAGTGACAGGTGAAGTGCCTTCAGTTTAAACAGACCCTCGTTAGCATCAACCTAGCTAACTGCGGTGTGTGTTTGTTTACATTAGCTTCTATAGGTTTTCCTGACACATGGCTCTTGTAGCCATCAAACTAACATTGACACACTCTTTTTTTTTGCGGCGGATGATAAAAGGATTTTTTTTTTTTATTATTTATGAAATAAGGAGACCAGAGGCTGAGAAATATTGATAATTGGATACAAAGAAACAAAGAAACACCAATTTTCTATTCTTCATGCTTTACCAGAGTTTTTATAAGTTCGTTTTTATAAGAGATTCAAGGAGGATCCTTGCATCTAAAAACGTGTGTGTGTGTGGTCTGCATTGCTGTGTATTCAACCCCTTTAGGCAGGCCCTCCACTGTGCAGATTGTATCAGTAACTAATACCGGTGGTTCTCAACATCATTATCAATACCACACCTTCACACACACATCGGTCACTCTGCCTGTCCATCAAGCCTCAGTTGTGTGTCACTCCCTGACCATGTCGGTTGACCCCAGGTCAGCAATGCGGGAGCAGGGGGAGGAGAGAGTCAAGGAGCAGCTCCCTGTGGGGATTGCACCGGCGGCTGTTGCGCGCCACATCCCTGCCACCCGCCTCAGCATCCACTGTCATCGCCACCTGTGGCTTCCCTCTCCCCTGACGCCGGCGCCCTGCCCTGCAACACACACTGCTCCTGTAGGCACAAGGTAGGCAGAGTCGCGGGCGTGATTTGTGTCTGTATAATGGTTGTCTTTGTGAGTGGACGTGCGTGGAGTTTTGCGTGGTTTATGTAAGGGTCTATCTGATGGCAGGATGCCCTCACCATGGCACGGTCTCTCATGTCTGCTACTGCTTTCATTAATGAACTATGAATAAACATGTTTTAATGTCACTTAGCTGCCACGTGTGTATTTATATCCCTGGACATAGTACTGTCATTAAACAATTAATATTTAGTTTGATTAATTTAAATATAAATAGACCCATAAATGAAACATTGACCACAGATAAAGACTATTAATTACTCTGCAAAGAGGTTTTGAGTAACAATATTTTATCATGGAGCTACTTTGTTAGTTTATGTTGATCTGGTTTATTCTCAGTTGCAGTTTCTTTAGTCTTTAATCTTGGATCTTTTCCTTGCCCCAGAAAGGTCTAAATAAAAACTCTGGCCTGGGTTACAACAGTTCAGTCTCCATGAATATTGTGCCAAAATAGCTCTTTAGATTAGAATTCCTAGAAGTTCTGTGTAGTTAATTTTTATGTAGCTGCATAAAGTTTTTGTTATATCAGTCATATAAGCATGTATAGCTGCAGTACCTTCCCTGTTAAACTTTGACTTGAGATGTGACAATCTCACAGTCGTCTGCCTGATCCCCACAATCGTTTCTGTCTGTTCTTGTTGAGAAATGCCTGCTGTCCTGGCAGAGGTGTAAGAGGGGCAGTGCCAAACAGATCGACTCAGAACAGAGTGCATTATAGCTTTGGCTGTAATAGTTGACTACTCATAACTCCTAGATCTTATCTAATGTATTCCTTTATTGTTTTCATCTAGTCGCTGCACCAGAAAATGTATTTGGATATCCAGTATGCCTGATTCCTGGTGGCTCTGACTCCCACGGTTTCAAATAAACCTTTTAAATGTTTTAAATATATTCCGAATTTTGTTATTTTTTATTATTGATATTATTTTGAGATATTTGTGTTTTTATATACCTCATTGCTAATAAGCCATGATAACCATATCATGCTTCCATGAATTAGCTGTTTGGTTAAGTTTAGTTGTCTGTTTTTTTTAACAAACTCCAAAGCAGTTTTCCTAATGTTTAATGTGGAAGCGTCTTTGCTTACAGTCAGTTGAAAGACAGAATAGTGAGATGGTATTCAGTTGGAACTGTCCACTGTGACTCTTATTAAAAGAAAAACATTTTCGAGGAGGATTAAATGAAGGAGGGGGGAAATGGGGCTTTCCTAAACCCAGCCTAGTTGTTTGTAAACATTCTGTTCCAGTAGCATCTGTAATGGTCATAGAGAGACCTGGGGTTAGAGAGAGGGCGGAAATATATAGAAGAGATAGAGGAAAGAGTTCAAGAAAGGGGGCAAATGTAGAAAAGAAGGGAGGTTTCTCTTTTTCTCACCGCTTCCCCTTCTACTCTTTTAGTACACACACACACACACACACACACACACGGACTTGGGCACACTGCAGCGGGCAGGCAGGCTTGCTGTTGAAACCTGTGTGAGCAGTGCAGGGAAAGTACCGCGCGCAGAGAGGAGCATTTGTGTTTAGTGTTTTGTTGCTCTTGGCTCCCGCTTTGTGCAGGTCAGCACATTTCTCTATGCTGAAATCAACCCTGTGTGTGTGTGTGTGTGTGTGTGTGTCCTCTGTGAATCCCCAGGAAGTTATAAAGACTTAATATAGATGGAAGGGAACAGCATTGCCTACAGAAAAGCTACATATGTTGTGCAAACACTTAAGACTACACATCTGTGTGTGTGAGCACTTGTATATTTCTCCAGTTTGTTCAGACACTACAGCTAAGATTGGAACTGGTAGTAAGAGAACAAGTTTCTCTTGCTATGTTATCTTAACTAAACTGGATGCCAATACCTTTTTAGTGTTTTCTGTTTTGTTTTTGTCCTGTTTATTATTTGAGTCAAGATTTTTTTTACAAATTAGCATTTAAACCCTACAATAATACATTCTTAAGAGATCTAGACATGTTATGCAATTATAAACAACTACGTTCACCATATATGTTAGTATTAAAGTAAGGAATATTTATGCCAAAACACATTAGGATTGAGCAATAATGGTCTACAAATGCCAGACCCCAACGTGCCAAATTTTTACATTTAAAAAAACATTTTTAAGGTAAATATTTCCCTATGGTAATTTTGTTTTTACTGTTTTTTTACTGATCATTTTACCCATAGCTACTTTGCGATTACTTTGAGATCTAGGGCTCTTCTCACTGTGCTCCAGACTTGAGAACAAGGGTTATCGTGTTTTCCCATGTCTTCCCAGAGGAATTTAGGGTGGCTAAATATTTAAAGTCAGTGGTCCTCAACCCATTTTTTTTTTTTTACTTATGGCCCCCCCAAAAAAGACAATGTTTTCTTGTTGTGTACTTCTTTCTTGTGTAGTTGTCATCATTAACTCTTCCTACGGCATTCATAATAGCATGTAATCATGCTGTTGTAGCACTATATATCCATAAACAGTTTAAGCCTGTGTTAATCCTGTTGTTGGCATGCCTCGGTGGACTTTAACAGGAAAAGGAGGAGGGCTTTGAGAGCTGACAGTCAGACAGTCCGCATGTGGTGTCTACTGCTATTTATTATACTGCAAGCACTATTAGCAGCGGGGAACGTCGAATGTTCTTTCCGTAAATTGGCTTCTTGGAGCAGCCAGTTTTCCTAGTGAAAGTAATTGTTTACCTTCCTACAACTTGCTCCATTTTGTGTTCATTTGAGCTTGGGCCTATGTCTTCCCCTGGGCCTCAGCGTGACTTTACCCTCCCACTGTCTGTCACTAGAGCAGGCACTAGTGACAGTGTGCTGGTATTCTGTCTCAAAGTCTGTCAGCGAGAGGGGACGGGTCGGCTTTGGAAACAGTGTGTGGATGTGGATGTGGCAGCAGCACACTTAATTGGTTTCAGATCGACTGCCGAACTCTCTGTGTATGGTGTGTGTTGGATTTCGTCTTTCGGGTTAGTTTGGTAGAACAGAATTGTAATAATACCTTACTAATTTGCTCTTTTTTGCCATACTGTATATTCCATGCATTACACATATGTTCAAAGTTGTTACAATACAGTTGATAATTATAACGTATTAACTGCTATCATGTTTGCTTATTTTTAAACTGCCAGGGGAGACTGATACTGCTGACTAAATACTTTTGAGAGAATTATGAGATGTAGGAAAAAGTTGGCCTTGGTGAATTTCCAAATCCTAAAGTTATTCATGATAGACTTGGCTGGTAGGAGTACTGTATGTGCCAAGAATATTTTCTTTTATGAAACATGTCAAATGTGTAATTAGCATATGTATTAGGTTGTGTATGTGTGTGTGTGTGTGTGTGTGTGTGTGAGGGTCAGAAGGTCACTTGTTTGAAATGCCAGACCAGAAGGAAAATCTGACCGGTTCCCTTGGTCAGAAATAACTGATGAGGTGTCCTTGAGCAAGGCACCTCATCCCTGACAGCAGTTTAAACATTTAAAAGAAGGTAACACTGGGAGGACAAGGCCAAAATGTCAAGGATTACCCCCCTGTCTCGATCCCTTTTTACACTTAGGCCTAAACATGGTTGGTTACAGGATCTTATTAGGCTAACAATAAATGAAGTAATTTTAGCCTTTACATCAACAGAAGCTACAATTTAAGCGTTGATAATATGGGCCTAATGAATGATTTTTTCCATAACAGCGTAGATTATCTCTAGCCTGTATAAACTTAAGTTCAGTCTATTCATCACTTGTCTAGTCATGCAAACACAAGCTGTTTTAGAATGAAGTGTAAGTTGACAGTATTAAGTTAGCAATGAAATGCTTGCTGAGCGGGCATCCCCTCAGCGCTGCTGAATCAAATGTCAAGGTGAAAGTCTTAACAGTACCAAACAGTAAAGCTTTGTCTTATCAAAGAGCTTCTTCTTTAGTATCTCTAGCCTTGACACTGTGGCTGTGATCTGTCCCCTTCCTCCTGTGTTCCAGAGCCAGGCCAGCACAGGACCAGGGTCAGGGGTGACGGTGGGGCGAGGAGACCCAGACCTAACTCCCTCGCACCTAGACCTCCCTCTTCCTTCTCCTCCTCCTCCTCCTCCTCCTCTTCTAACCTCTGGGCAGAGCCAGGAGGGACCAGGGCAAGTCATGGGCCACCAGGCGAAACCAGGAAAAGGTGAGAGGCTTCCTAATTGCCCTAGTCCCAAACACAATAGTGCGGATAACCTTGTCGTACTTACAGTATGAGGAACTATTTTTATTTAGAAACCACAAACCCATTCACCCGCAGTTAAACAGGACGTGACATGCCCCCACATCTGAGTACTACAGCTAAGCTTACAGAATGCTGTGCTACAGTCTGACTTGGTATGCGTGCGAGAGAGAGAGAGAGAGAGAGAGAGAGAGAGAGAGAGAGAGAGAGAGAGAGAGAATGCCAGAGTGAGGGTATTAATGGATAAACATGACATGGCTGAAAGAGATGAGTGGGACACAAAGCTGTGCAACCAACGGCAGTCTATTTAACACGTAAATTGTGTTACATAAAATTTCCTTGAATTTTTGATTCCCTGATGTCTAAGCATTACATCTTTTCAATGTATTTCACTTGACAGTATACAGTATTTTAGTCATTTATTTTCAAGGGCTACTCTTTCATGTGATGAAATAGTGAATTGAGGGACTCATATTGTTTATTTAAACTATTGGTAAAACGGTGTATTAGACTAAAGACCTAATAATTCTGTAGCTCAGTCAGTCAGATGGGATGGTCAATTTGGGATGATTGAGTACGGATGGCTAAAGTGAGTCTTGTCAGCCTGTTAATGTCTCGGCCTCTCGCCTCTGTCTGTAACACAATACTAAACTATGTGACCACCTCAAGGCCACACCACATAGCTGTCAGCAGCATAGGACAGTACACACACAAGTGCACTTCTTATATAGGCCAAGGCATACAACAAATGTAAGTTTGTTTGTGTGTGCCTGGGGCTTTATTTGCTGACTCAGGTGAGGCAATTTACCTGCCTTGCGCAGGAAGCTAGCGTAAGACAGAGACGCTGGGTCCATTCATCACTATGCAATCCCTGCGCAACATCCCTGCACAACATGACTGCTGTTGGCCAGTAGCTGTCATGGATAGCACCAATAGCAACACCCTCCCATTGTTTCCATCTGTCATTGGTGTGCAGTGCCAGTACTACTACATTTACTACAGTGTGTGCGTGTGTGTGTGTGTTGAACCATTAGATTGGTGAGAATGGCAGCAGGTATTTAAAGACCACAGCTGCTGCACAGTGGGCACAAAACAAGTGTGTGTGTGTGTGTGTGTGGAGAGGTGATGTGAATGATAGATAAGTGAAAAAAAATCCATGAAGCCCATTTGGAACAATGTAACAGACAGGAACAGCTCTAAAATATGACCAGATACCCCCCCCCCCCCTCTCTCCACTTTTCTTGCTCTGCCACTGGCCTTTGCTTGTCCATGCATGTCTGTTGTCGTTTTAGAGTTGAGAGGCGTGAACGTGTCTGAATCCCTAACCAGAGGTGTAATACAAACACTTACATAGACACGCATCTATTTTGCATTCCTACCTGACTTTCTTTAATAAAGAATGGAGCCCCAGGTCATTGGGAGGTTGAGACGAGCAGTAAAAGACACGCTGATAAACAACAAGACATGCACTTGAATTTCCTGCCAGGGCTTTGACAACATACCAGAGAGTTTCTGTTCCGTCAGAAAGAGTCGGTTGGTAAACTACACCAGTGGCTTTTGTTCTATTACACGTGGTGAGGTGGGGGGTCAACTAAGAATTTGATTATCTATACAGCAGCCACTGTATAGCCGATGTGATGCACACAGTTGGTTTAAAGGGTCTGTAAAGCACAGATGTTTGAGATAACTGGCAGTTCTAGGCTGTAATTGCTCTAATCCTGGGAAGTGTAGTCAGTTATTTTTTTAGTCTGTTGAATATCAATCTCACCTAGTATACCTTTAAACTCACTCTCTCAGATTATTTTGGTCATTACACATAAATTAATTTACCTTATGAGGCAGCTGGATTGGCAAAATCACAATCATGCAAGAATCCATCTTGCCAGGCATCAAGTGCTTGTGGCCGAACCACCAGTGGTTCGGTCCAATCTGAGTCTTATGAGGGACTACTGACAGCTATGTGGTTTAGGTGTGACGTTAGACCGTGATAGCCAGGTGGTTCATCCAATCATCTGCCAAGTATTTATAAGGGTCTGCCCTTTTCCAAGGATGACCTTCCCATATGGTTCAGTGTAACAAACCATCTGGCGCGTCAGGTTATAAGTTAACTTGAACTTCATAAAACTCTTGGTACATTTGACATGGCTAATTGTAAATTCCGATAATTTTTCATGGGTTTCTTTTACAGTGGTGGTTGACAGGGTGGTACTTAGGAGAGTGACGCAAAAGTCTGAAAACAGTGAATACGTGTTTGAGGTAAGCAGCATGCACATACACACACACACATCTATTCATAACAAAGATTTTCGAAGGTTTTTAATGAGTGATTTAGCATGGAAGCCTAGATAGTGACGAGCAGACTCCACCTCCGTCCTCTCCCCATGGCTGTTTCTTATCCTCTCTCCCTCCCCCATGTCTGTGTCTCCTCCCCCTGCCCCCTAGGCCAGCTGGTCAGATGCGAGTGTGTCATCTGTAGTCAAAACTCAAAAGGAAGTGATGGAGTTTCTGTCCCAGGTGAGTGTGTGTGTGTGAGGGAGAGAGAGAGAGTACTCTGTTTAGTCAGCCTTCTGTCAATTAAAGTGATTTTAATTGACAGAAACCGTATGGCTGGGTGAGTGCAATTTTTCTTTTCATCCTACATTGATTGTTTCTCAAAAACATACTTTTAACGTGTCTGCAGAGCTCATTGCCATCTCTACCATCTCTAGTGTTGTGGAGTTTGTTTAAGATGTAGTTTAATTTTTAATCCAAAAACGGAAACAAATCTTGAATTAAACAGATTTATTCAACCGACATAACTTGAGAATACATACTAGCAGTATAGGTGCCTGTCAGCTCTTCAGACAAGTCCAAACTTTAAGTACAGCCCCTGACTGTACAGGCCATATATTTTCAGTGTGTTTTTTAACTTTTTCTTTGTTCTGTCCTCTAAGCTGTCCCAGGCTTTTCCTGATGAGGGACTGGAGAAAGGTCTTCCTCCCTCTCTGGAGCTGGACCCAAGGTGAGATGCAGGATCTGCTGGTTGTTGAAACTCTAAACAGCTTTATCCAACTAAATTAAAAAACAAAATTACAGTTTAATTTGTCAAAAGTAGATGAACCAAACTAGGTACTGTATGCTTCTTGTTAACTAGATAGAATGCTAATTACATGTTACAAGACCTTATATCCATTATACATAATACTAAATAGATTCAGAATATATAATAGATAATAGCAGTCTAATTAAAATGTCAAACTAGGTAAAAGAACACATTAATTCAGAATAACTTTTTTCATATTCTGATACAAATCTTACCTAAATGACCCTTGTCTTATCTCCCGCGTGTGTGTGTGTGTGTGTGTGTGTGTGTGTGTGTGTGTGTGTGTGTGTGTGTGTGTGTGTGTGTGTGTGTGTGT
>JAOEHI010001811.1:0-12257 GCA_025447815.1 Percopsis transmontana
CCCCCCCCCCCCCCCCCCCCCCCCCCCCCCCCCCCCCCCCCCCCCCCACCCACCACTGTTTTTTAGTGGTTTCTTTCTCTGTTTAACCCCATGTTAGCTGCGGAGGACTACAAAAGACTCATTTTTCTTTGCTGACCTAAGCTGTCTACTGAAACAATTAGACATCCCACGGTCGGCCATAATAGCAGAATACTGTAGCTAATTATATTGTCTTCTGATGCTGCCAGCATTCAGCAAGGCCAATTGTCAGACAATAAAATTAGCCAGCCGCTTCACTACACGGGCAGGGAGACAATGATTTTATGTGTGTGGATATTGATTGGGCATGTTGTGTTGCCAGGCCGTGCTACAGTATACCCATTGGGTCTCTTCTGAAAAGCAACGTCTTTTTTAATGTAGGCATAAAGCCTTCCTCTTAATTTTCCTTTTTTTCCAGCCCTAGTCTCCCATTCGGAATTTATGAGATACGCACATTAGAAGTCCACATTGTAGGGAAACCGCCTTCAAGTGCGCTTCAAATATAGAGTGTACACCCGTACCTGTACTTTAATCTTTTCTTTTTCTCATGTCTAGCCTAATCAACACAGCTGCCAAGCAACCTGTGCCTCGCACAGCAACAAGCATTTTAAAATATGCTCTTGTTCTGCTCAAGTCGAGGTAAAGCTCTGATTCATTTAGAGCAGATTGTTCAAATGAACATATGTTACTAAATGGAGACCAAATTCCTTCAGATTTACTCTGAATCAGAGTAAATCAGAGAATCAGAGAATCAGAAGGCTCTGTAGATTGTGTTTTGGACTAATTTGGCTTCAGAAGATAAAAACGTGATAAAGGCAAGGTGTTTTCGAGATTAGAGAGGCTGTATCACTACAGACATTTTTTAATTGTGCAATACATTATATAACCAGCAAGGCATTGAACCATTACCCTTCATCTCATTGCGAATCTCTCTAAATAATAGCCTCAGCTAAACAGTAATGGGAAAAGTTAGCAATGCGAATGTTGGTGCCCTACTTAGTGCCCTGATTGAAACCAATGGGGCGTTTTATAGTGGACAGCTGGGAGGATCGTGGCTTCATGTTTTCTACTGACCTTTTTCCAAGCCTGCTAATAGCAAGCTGCTATCACCTGCTGAGATGGCCTCTGTGAACCAGTGAATGCTTTGAGATGATTTGACATTTAACCTTTGCTTCCAACTGACCTGATGTATTGGCTGTCAAACTTGTCGATAATATTGATTTTGGTGTAAGTATGCTACCTTTTGAGCACTTACTGTAACTAGTCCCTCTTTAAAGGAGTCCCATATGGAGCTATGTCACTGCCATAAATCATAAGGACAATTCTTTTTTTGCGAAAGCATGTTTCCTATGTTTGTCTTGCACGCTCGCGAACCTGACTGTCCCTCTCTGAGCCAGAAACCACCACAGTATTTATTTTAACAGTAAATTACAATGTTGATGTTTTTCCAGCTGGTAGCATACATTAAATGTAACAGTTCACCCGCGCAAAACAAATTTGAGTGCGTGCACTCAGTCCTTTAATGAGCAAGCAGCATATTTGGGTATTTAAAGTAACAAATTTATAATCAAATAAATGTATAAATTATTATTATATTACTGTTATAATACAATTTCACAAAAAATAAATCTGTAAGAAAGATCCCATCCTAACATTAAACCACTCTGACCAGATGAAAGTTGGCCAGGCTAATATTTAATAAAATAACCGTCCATTAGTCGTATTCATTCTTATTGTAAGCCTTTGTTTGAGTTAAAAAAGTGATTCAGCTCACGTATTGTACCGTGAATATTCCTTTTGTGGTTGTGCTTTGAAAGGAGCCTGTTTGACATACATTACATGGTACGGTCCCTTATCTTCATGAAAAGGAAAAGCCTTAACCATCAGCGCCTGAACATCGCTGTTATGGATAATATATAAATAGATTTGTTCTCCGGGGTTGGTGTGAAAAACAGCAATTTCTATAATCTATAGGAAGTGTTTATATCAAAAGGAAAAATGCTTTAATATTTGCCTGAGTGCAATAGATACAAATAGATCCTGGATAAGAACAAATATATAATGCCCGTTCATGTTTTAGAGATTACAGTCATATTAAAATTTTCTCAAAGCATATATTTTACTTGTTATGTGTTCTCTTAATATCGAAGCTGTCTATTATATTATTGTGTACAATTACAAATGCCCACTCTGAACCTATTGCAGTCTTGAAGGGCTGAAAAGGCCTCCCTTTGTGTTCCCCTCACATTTTTGTCTGATTGGAGGATAAGGTATAGGAGGTGTCTGATTGGAGGATAAGGTATACGGGGTGTTGTTAGTTGGGCCTGTGCAGAAGATTGTACAGTAATGTGATTAAAGGCTATACTGTAGAAATAAACACTTGACTTGGTAACATACAATAATACATTATTGTCCTCTCAGAATAAAATATATAATAAAAGATAAACAAGCTGTTTAGATGATAATACAGCACTGTGACGACCACAGTGGTCGGTTTACTTTACTATTCCTCAGAAGGCCCCCTGTGTGGTTACAGAAAGCCCCCGTGGATCTATAACCGTAACCTTTCCATCTTCTTCTTCTGTTCTTTCTATTAAATGCTTCAATGGGAATTACAAGGCAATCAATCATCTCATCTCCCTTTGGACGAGGCCCTCCTCCCTTGGGGGAGGGCATTTTTGCTTCGGGACAGTGGGGTGAAGACGTAAGGCCCCCGGGGGACATCTGCACACTCACTCAGATATTACATCATGTTAATCAAGGGAGGGGGTCAAAGCTCATCCTGAACCACATCCCAGTGTCCTCCAGGACAACTTTGATCTTGACTACCACTCCCCCCCTTCCAGGGTCAGATAGCAGAGGAGGCTATAACTCCTTGCACATTAAAGCTGAGGACCAGAGATGCTATTGCCTGCCCTCCTTTGACCTTTGGCCTGAGCTGCAGGGGGGGAGTCAGAGCAGGGAGGAGGGGGTCCTTGTTCTGGAAGGACAAACAAAATCAAGGCTGATGGGAAAGTGTACTTCGTGTGAGACCTCTCTGTTTTCATGTCTTTCATCTCATCTCTCATCTTTTTTTCCTCTCCTACCTTTCCTGCAGTCAAGGTGATGTTTGTTGCACGGCAACAGCCAAAGTGAGAGAGGATTTGGCATCAAGGTCAACACTGAATGCTCTCGCAGCAGACACACACAAGCTGCTCTAAATCCGCTGCAGTCCTCCTTGATTCATTATTTCAGTGTGATAGCCTGCCTCCTGACACCCGACACTTTGATGAGAGAGAGGTAACCACGGAAACACGCCAGGTGGCCATCTTGTTTTCCCTCTACTGAAGTATGAGGGGATTTTGGCCCCTGGGGCCTTGATTGGTCACGGATCAGGGGAGGGCCAGCCTATCGCTCAGTCTTTACCCTGGTCACCATAGTCTTGATTTGCCCGGGTGTCGTAAACCACTTTAGAAGTACAAATAGCCTGTAGGGGTCACACAGGGCGATCTTGGGGAGACGGATGACGGAACTGACTGCTCAGGTCTGTTTTATCCTGTGCTATTTTATCGATCACTGCGTGCGTGCGTGCGTGCGTGCGTGCGTGCGTGCGTGCGTGCGTGCGTGCGTGCGTCGAAATCCTACCGGTGGCATTTACAGTGGTAAATGTGAAACAGGCTGGAAACCTTATTTACTGTAGAATAAACAAATCATGAAATTACTTCATATGTGCATAATCTGTTACTATGCCACACTATTCTTTGTTTTCCTCTTTTTAGAGCTTAATGTTGATTATATTAGTGTAAACAAGTCATATTTTCTGTATTGTTATGGTTATGCAGCTGTGTTGAGGGTGCGCTTTGTATCTGTTGCTTTATTTCCGGGAGTGAAGGGCTAGCGTTTAATCCTAACAAGTTAATTAGCAGGGAGATAACATCAACACAAATGAGGCTAATGAAATAAACAGTGTCGTGAAAGAAAAGATGAGCAATTAAACTATTCGACTGTAGAGGCATTTAGCATCCGTTCTGTTGTCTTTTAATAAATACTACTCTTGACTTTATGTCTTTGTGGGAGTGTGTGTATATGCATGGCATGTAAGCATTAATTCTTGTGTCCTTGGTTTGTTTACTGTTCTTAGTTTATGATGAGAGCAGTATGTCTGTCTGTCTTCTATTGAACAGATACACTCTACATCATTATGTTCAGGCAGGAAAAGAAGAGAGACTTATGAACTCTAGGGTTTATTGTTCCTATGTTGCGAAACCCCTAACAATTTAAAATAAATAATAGAAGTTCTAAGAGCTTGTCTTTCTGTTTGTATTTGAGAATGCGCGTATGTATACAGCTGTGTGTGTGTGTATAGTCTTGGTTCATAGAATGTGTGTATTTGCCCGCGTTTTAGTGTATATATAGCAGTGAATAATTAATCTATATGTACTAGCATATATATAACATGTGTGTGTGTGCAACAACTTACTTTGCCACCAAAAGTATATATTCATCACTTTGTTTAAGATAAGGTACTGTAAGATACTGTATGGTGATTTGTTTGGAGATTCAACTGTTCAACACATAATGCATGTTAATTCGCTGCATACTGTACAGATATACTTCACACACGCTCCATCTGCTCCATCTGTGATCGAGAGTTAATCTAGACACAGAGACAGTTCAAGGGCTTTGTACCTTTCATGTGTTTACAGTAAATTCACACACACACGCACACACACAGGCTGCATATGTAATCATACTGTGTTCCATCTGCTCTCATGCTATTCTCTACAGTGTGTGTGTGTGTGTGTGTGTGAGATAAATGGACCTGGGGGTCGCCGTGGCAACGGGGAGACAGAAGCATCCTCCTATCAGACCAGACACTGCTCCATTTATCTGCTCGCAAGTCATTAACCTGCCACTACAAGCTGTGTGTGTGTTTCACAGATTTATTTTACTGTATCTTGTGTGTGTGTGTGCATGTGTCAAGTCAAGTTTATTTATATACAGTAGCACATTTCATATGACAAGCATAGACTCAATGCGCTTCAAAATAAAAGTAAAAGATACACAATAAACATATGACATGACAATACATAAAAACATATAAGATAAACGTAAGACATAAAAACATATAAGATAGGAAGGTATATTAAAAACTTATTAAATAAATAAAAACATAGATAAGTGGGTATTACAGTAAAATCGATTTTAAAGTAAAGAGGCACCTAATCAAATGCTTGCGAGAAATTATGTGTTTTTAGTTTTCTTTTAAAATAATATACTGTTGTGCAGGACCTTAGTTCATGTGGTATGGAATTCCAGAGAGTGTAATAATGTAATGAAGGCACCATAATCTGATTTAGCTTTTATTTTAGGAACAGTGAGGAGACCTTTACTTTATGTTCTAAGGGATCTGATTGGTGTGTTATTAGTGAGCATATCAGCAATGTAGGAAGGACCTAAGCCATTCATAGATTTAAAAGCAATTAGAAGTATTTTAAAATTCATTCTATGTTTTACTGGGAACCAGTGAAGAGAGGTTAAGATAGGAGTGATATGTTCAAATCTTTTGGTTTTTATTAGTACTCTGGCTGCAGTATTCGGATAAGTGGGAGTTTACTTAACACTTGCTTTGTCAGTCCAGCATAAAGTGCATTACAGTAATTGAGTCTTCTGGAAATAAAAGTATGAATTAGCTATTCAGAATCTGACAGAGACAAGAATAACTTTATAACTTTAACTATATTTCTAAAATGATAAAATGATATGTGGTTCTGAAAGTTAAGATCAGCATCTAAAATCACACTCAAGTTTGTGGCATGCTCACAAGGTTTTACAGACAGGGGAGCTAATTATGAATGAATCTGGTGCCTCAAAGCTTTGGGACATACTAAAATAATTTCTGTTTTATCTTCATTTAGCTGTACAAAATATTGGGCCATCCAGATTTTGATATCAGCAATGCACTGGAGGAGGTCATTCACTGGGCTAAGGTTGTTAGTTGAAACAGATATGTATAACTGTTTCATCCGCATATGAATGATATGAAATGTTGTATTGTTGAATGATTGACCCAATTGTGAGCCTATACAAATTAAATAACAGTGGACCAAGAATTGATCCCTGAGGGACTCCATGTGGAATGTCTACTTCATATGATTTAAAGCTGCCAACGGTAACAGAAAAACATCTTCCAGTAAGAGGAGAAGAGAGCCAGTTAAGAACTGTGTCTCAAAGTCCTAAACAGTGTCGCTGAAAAATTGTTATACTGTATGGTAAACCATATCGAAAACTTAACTAAGGTCAAGAAGTACCAAAATAGACTTTTTGGTTAATTTTAAGATCATTAACAACTCAGGGTAGTTTCTGTACTTTTTCCCTAGAAATTGAAGATTTGGTCTATAGTTGGTCTACAGTACTCGCAAGCAAGTGGATCAAGATTACTTTTTTAACAGTGGTGTTATATTAGCATGTGGGGAAGATAGAGTAGGGAGGTCTCAAGGACATCATCTACCAAACAACAACATTTTTGAACTTATCATGCATTGGGTCCAGAGCACATGTTGCGGAACTTAACTGCAGCACTAGTTCTTGTAGTTCACTATGAATAAGTGCGAAGTTGTTAAGTGTGTTGGCAGTATGGCACTGAGAAGAGGAAGAGCAGTCATACCCACCAATAGAGGAAGCCACAGCATTATTCCTAATATTGGAGATTTTATAAGTAAAGTATGAGGCAAATTAATTACATTTTTATGAAGAGTAAAGAGTAAAGAGCTTGGGGGCTCGTCCGGGATCCCAAATATCCTTCTGTCTTCTCCGTCAGGAACGAGGGAGTCCGGGACTCCTAAATAAAGACCATCTCTGGTTACATCTCTGGAGTATTGAGAGGGCAGTGACTCACTGATGGAGAGAACTGAGGGTGACAGGATCTAACTGAATCTTTTGAATTGGAATTTAAAAGAAAGACAATGTCTTTTCAGACTCTCAATTGTGTAGCACAGAGACTCAAGGTCTGCGTGTAATTTGCCAGAACTTCTAGCCATGACATTACTCTAGCCATGACATAATTCGTTCCCACGTGTATTAGAGCAATATTGACAGTATTGTGGTATTCCAATCAATGATATTTGGAATGAGTTCAATTAGATCGACTACCTTGCCATCTGAGAGACAGTAGGTGAAGGGCACTCTGGAAAGTTAAGTACCTGATAGCAGAAGAGTCACCTATCAAAATTTCTGGATTGCTACTTATCCCACTGTTAAAGTAGGTGGCTTATTTCGGTGGAAGCTGGTGTACGGCGCTACTCAGGCTAGCTGGATAAACATCAGCATTGGTCGTGCTCAGTAGATCCAGTGGTGCAGTCCCCTGGCCAGTGGATCCAAGGCTGAGTGGGGAATGGAAATCAGCCGGGGCAACTGGAGCTCTGGGTGTTACAGCATTGCTGCCCTACAGTGGTTAAGTACACACTCAAGGGCGCTTGTCGGTTGGAGAGACAGTTCTGGAGCCAGAGTTGCCACACAGGGATCTTTTGCCTTCTCCTCAGCAGCGATGAAGGCGACGTTCGTAGATCAGCCAGAGGCAAAGAGGTTAGACAGCTCCAATTCTGGAACTCAAATAAAGGAAGGGTGCGTCTAGTCTTGCCCTTAACCACTGAGGCCCAGGTGGATCAGCCAGAATAGTGGTCTGGTGTATCGGATGTGTAACCTTCGCTGGCAGGTTGGTGGATTCAGGACGCAACAGCAAGGCTTGCTGGGAGGAAAGGTCTGCCGCTGGAGAAGGACCGAGATGAGCTGCTCAATGGAGGCTAACTCACACTTGATCTTGGAGATGAAGGAGGAACATACTTGGAATTATATCACAACTTACATTGTTGCACTGGAAATATGTAGTACATTCACAAACAAAGTATACAACATTCTTAAATGTTGTATACTTTGAAATCAAATACATTTTACGAAGAAAGTCATGAACTTTCTTCGTAAAATGAGACACACACACCTGGAACTCAACAAGGCCTCTCGCCTCTAAATTAGACATTTTCATAGAGTAAATAGTCGTGTTTTACATAGTAACGTTGTAGAATATATATGGTACAAATTTGTTTAATTATCCAACCTAAACATTTCAGTTATTACCAACCTAAACAGGTCACAACCACACAGTACTTAGTCGAGCTGATATTTAATAGTGAAGGTTTTTTCCTCGTAATTAGTTTGCAGTTTCTCTGTATTTACATACTTGTTACCTGTGGTAATTACTGATAACAAACTATAATTTACCATTCATTTACCGGGTAAATACCTAGTACTTAAAAGTAAAAGGAAGGGTTACCAAAGAAACGTAACGTCAAAAACGACCGGCAAGGCTAGCTACTAGGCTAAAAACAGTCGTCTTTTCCCACAAAAGGTCGATCATGAAAAAAAAACACTACTGTCTGGCTCCGTACGGTCTGTACGTTCTGTACAGTCACTCAGTTGTTTAGATATAGACGTACACAAAGGATTGACAACAGGTGTGTGTGTGTGTGTGTAGGGGGTTAGATTACAGTAGGTGTTTATGTGCACAGCTGTGGCAGCATCTGTGTGGCAGTGTGGTTATGTGTTTGTCTTGCCATATGGTGTGTGTGTGTACAGGTCTGTCACCTATAATATAGCTTTGGATGTGATTGTGTTAATCTGTGTGTTTGAAATGGTGTGTGTGTTTATCTCTGCAGTAGTACACTTGTCTGTGTGACTGTATGAATGTTTCTATACAGTAGATGTGTGTGCATGTATGTGTACAGCAGAAAGGTGACTGCAGCAGGAGTCCTAGACAATAGTGTATTGTGTCACTGAGACAGATCATCCAGCCTGCAGGAGGAGCACATTAAGTCACACAGCTCTATTTAAAAAGCATCAATGCTTTCATCAATGGCAGCTTTCTGCGGCTGGTGGAGAAAAGAAAAGTAACACTCAATGAGGATATCTGAATGGGATTAATATTTAAATGTGAGGATAAAGTAAAAGACAGCTTACAAGAAACATTCCTCACCTTAATTTAGCAAATTTCCAGCATTCTGGCCATGAGATTCAACTGCATCATGCTCGTTTTACCTTTTCACACATTTTTCACTGTAACTGCATAAATTAATTGGGCATAGTTTTGTCTATGGCCACAAGGCAGAGAGGCTAAGTTATTTGTTCTGCTGTTGGTTTAGATGGAGCTGGGATGACCAATTGTAATACTAATATAGGTATATAAATAGGTATTTTAAGCTTGTGCTTGTTTTATAGATGCATATGATAACTGCAGATTTTACTACTTGTAAAATTATCTTTTTGAAACCAAACCCTTTTAATCCATATTCTTATATTTGGCAAGGGGATTTAATGACCTGTCAGTAAAAACATTTTTTGGCCTGTTGTGATGTCATTGCTCTAGGTTTCCCGATGGATTTGTTCACACTGCTGCTCTGGGATATATCTGGGAATATCATCCTGGTTCATGCTTATAGCATCATAATCACTTTTGTATGCTGGCATATCACAACAAGATATTGTAAATATTTGAATGTATTTATTTTTAAAAAGAGAAGAAAATAGACTAAGAAGTTTCTTTCTATGTGTCTTATCTCCTACAAACACCTACACATTTCCCAGGAAGAATAGGCTTATTAACAATAAGTTTGCATTAAATTAATATTTTCAGTGTGCGTTCTTGGTACGGTAAATTTGAGGCCTTCAGTGTGATGCTGATCTGTAATTTGATGATTAATGACCAGCGACTGAACCAACGCTTCACAGCTCTTCACAGAGCACCACTTCCTGGAATTTCAACTGGATGGAGGAGAAACTAACATAGCCAATAATTTCACCAAACCATTGCATTCATGATCTATTCATCTCAAATAATGAGCAGACCACTGGCTGTCAGCATCAAACAGTCGATGTTGGTGAAAAAAATTAGTTCTGGCTCTATAGTGACACATTGTTGGGACGGGGTCTCCAGTGGTCCCCTGGTGTCGAATAATCTTATTTATTCTTAATTGTCTTCATCTTTATTTCAGTTTTATTGGCTTCGGGCATAGTTATTCTTTGTTTGTTTTTTTACCTCTGGTGGTTTTGTTCTGAGGCTTGTACCAAGCTCTTTTAAGTTCTGTTAATATATTAATATTGGTGTTATTTGAGTTATTTATATCCGACAGCTTCAAGTGAGGTCTACCTTACTGTTGATCTAATTAGAACTTAACATTACTTATCATGTTTTTATCTAGTTGTTGAGCTCAGATTTCTAGTGAGGACCACTCTAGACTGTACCACCACTACTACAACTGTATAAACATAACATTTTTCAAAATTCACTGCTATGAGTCAGTTCTGATGGTATTCTGGTCGTAACATTTCTGAGTATAGTATTACATTATGATCCTCGCAGATGAAATTGACATGAAATAGCTTGCTGATGTAGGACCTGTTAAGGATAAAGGCGATAGGCGATAGTATTATGTATACATGTGCTCGCAAAAGAACGCAGACGCTGTTCTCAGCCTCGACATAGAAATCTTTCACATATGCTGCACCCAGCCCGATCGTCTGCCACGGAACTAGTTGTGGATGGAGGACTTCGGAACTGCCAGTCAGCCTTAAAGAAAACAGAGACCATCTCTGCATACGCCTCATTTGAGTCTCTGCATTACCTGGCCTTGACAGCAACTTGGATCACACTGACCAACACGACGACCCCAGCAATCACCTACGCCTTCCTTTTACCATACACCCAGATATTCCGTTTGAGGGGATGGGACGGGACTGCTCATCTCTCCTAACTGGAACTATTATGTTCTCACTCTTTCTCACCTGGCCATATCCTCTTTTGAATTCCATGCCATCTCTGTCACTCGTCCTGCTAAACTTACAATTGCTGTCATCTACCACCCCCCATGCCAGCTTAGGGATGGGTCACCGCTTACACTTATCAGACTTTCTTAATTTTTTTCTCCTCATTTGACCTCACCCTCTCCCCCAACCCACATGGCAGGAAACTTTCCTTCTACCTGTCATAACACAACCTCCTTGACACTCACCACTGGCTTCAAGGCTGCTCACTCCACTGAGACTGCTATTCTCATGGTAACCCTTCACACTGCTAGAGCCTCCTCCCTCTCCTCATCTTCTTAGACCTGTCTGCAGCATCAGACATGGTAAACCACCATATCCTTCTATCAACCCACTCTACACTCTCCTCGTTTTAGTCTTACTTGGCAGATCGCTCCTATAAAGTCATCTGAAATGGACACCTGTCCAAACCTTGCTCACTCAACACTGGTGTTTCACAAGGATCTGTTGGGACCCTTACTCTTCTCCATGTACTCTAGATCTCTAAACTCTGTAATCTCATCACACAGATTCTCCTATCACTGCTATGCCGACGCCACCCAACTCGCTGACATCAGTGCTTGGATGTCTTTGTATCACCTCAGGCTCAACCTCAACACTCCTTTTGAGGAAAGACTATCCTCAAGTGGACCTGTCCATCACCCTTGAGGAAACCACTGAGTCTTTCCTGCTCTATGGTTTTTAAGGCACATGATAAGATAGATACAATCTGTAATTGATAGAGAAAGAGACTGTAGGCCTTAGGTGATGTAATCACCTGTATCACTTGAGTCCCGTGTCGACTTTGGTTGGACCTGTGCTGTCAACAAATTCAGCTAGCTAAAACATTCTGGGTTCCCTTAAATGACCTTAAATCCTTACATTAATGAGGGATACGTGGACACGGGTTGATAACAAGTCGGTACTTCCATACCGGTAAAGACGTAACCAAAGTCACATATCTACGCCTAGTGGCGGGTATTATTACACATACATAAGAGTGATGCTGCCGCTTCAATTAGATCGTTCTGGATATCAAGGTTCACCTTGCATTCTTCAGGCGTTATTTAATTTGAGGATCTTGCATGAATAGGAGCGTAAAAATATAAAGAAAGTTCCCCTTTTTTAGAGCTTCAATGCTTTCCCGATGTCTGCACAGTAAGATGGTTGCATAGCACAGAAAACACCTATGTCTATTATAACCTTTAGGTGAGCGCGACTCCTCCTATTGATGGTATGGGCATCCCTGATAACCTGGTGAATATTTCCCCGCCCATAACAAATTATTTCTGTATAAGCATTGTGTCACGTTGGTGTATGTAAGCGGTGACTCAAACGCAGGACAGAGCACGGGAGGCAGGCAGTGGTGTACAGGGTTTTAATCAAAAGTAATCCACAAGGGGTAAACA
>JAOEHI010001812.1:0-12257 GCA_025447815.1 Percopsis transmontana
CACCTACTTTCTATTTGTCTTTCTGTCTCTCTCTCTCTCTCTCTCTCTCTCTCTCTCTCTCTCTCTCTCTCTCTCTCACTCAGACACACACACACACAGATGTACATGCCCACTTATATATAAGTGGGCGTGTACATCTGTATTTCTCTCTCTCTCTCACACACTCACACACAAATATGCAACATTTCCAACTTGTCTGTCATTATGTGAAGTGAAAGAGAGAGAGAGATGGACAGATTATGTCTGTGTGTGCGTGTGTGTGTGTATGTGTGTGTGTGTGTGTGTGTGTGTTTACCTGTGTGTTATAGTGTAAAGCTTAGACTGTGAAAAAAACAACAATCTGTTGCTTCCACTGTCTGTTCAGCCTCCCAGTGCCTGGACCAGGTGTAGTTGCTAGCACCTGGAAGTCCCTAGATGTCCTGTATTTATCTCTATGTACAACATAGTTCCATTACAAATATATCATATAAAAACAAGCTCAACACTTTTCTGCAAACGGCTACAAACAGAACTTGTCACACACTTGCAGTGTCTCTGATTTAAATTTCAGATTTTATTTTAATTTGACTTCCAGGGGCTCCACTGAAAAAAATATCATTGCATTCCTCACTGCACATTTATTCTCTGAGTTATTCTCCAATATAGTTACCCACGGGCTACTTTTCCACATAGTGACTGCAATATTTAAACAAAAAAATTGTTTAAATACCATGCCAAACAGAATCAGCCATAAATCTTCCATCAGCGACACTAACTTCATCTCCCAGGGGCTTTTGTGTCTCAGCCCCCCCAAAGGGCAGCTGTTGTGAATGCCTGACTCTAAATTGTAAATTCCCCTGAAACCGTTTGTCCCATTTTAATACCTAGGCTCATTTTTAGAGAGAAGCAATTTTTTCGTTGTTGTTTTCTTATTTCAAAGATGGCTTTCACGCTTACATGCACACATGTACACACGCACACACAGCAATGCACCAACACCCATTCATGTGCCCCAGAGGCAAACATTTTTGCATGAACATAGATACAAAAACATTTCTTATGCAGGTGTTTAAGAGACACATGTGTACTCTCTCATACACACACACACACACACACACCCACACACACACACACCTCCAATGACCTCACAAACAGTTTGAATAAAACCAGTGCTGCAATTCATTAACCACTTGGAGCCAACAAGGCTAATGTAAGTCAAGGGCTTTTCAGTGACAAGTGCGTACATGGGCACTGCGCTTTGAACCTTTACCACTGCTCAGCATGGTGGTCCGATGTTATAGCCCACCCACACTAAAACATCCATCATGGGAAGTTTTTCATTTTTTCCAAAACTAAACTAATTATATTATTTTCAATATTAACTCCTACCATTGTGCCCTCACATACAATCTCCTGTTAGTAGTTGTCTTAAAGGCCAGGACTTGGTAGCTTACATTAAAGGTATGCTAAGTAAGATTAAAGGAGACATCTGAAGCCAAATAAAACCTCTTACCCAGTCCCTCTCCCCTGATGATAATAATAATAATAATAATAATAATAATAATATGCCTCAACAATAATACATTAACACTATAATAATATAATAAGGTTATTCCAAAAACACATGTTCACTTTATGCTAGATTAAGGTGAAAATTTCTCTTAGTCTACCTTTAACAGGAAAATATTACTGGTGAAGAAAATGTGATATACCATTTTTTGAAAAGAGCAAAGAGCTCAGTCATACAAGCCCTTGATACGCCGACAGAATTGACAGTAAGCCTGGGGAGCTGTATAGAAAGAAGGTGTTTTTGTGTGCGCCTGTAAACAGCTATGTGTGTGTGTTTGTAATTACAGTTTTTTAATATCTTTAATAGAAGCCAACACTCAATGGAATTAATCTCATCTAAATCTGGGACCTTGAAGAAGATCCTCATAGGTGTGTATCTGTGTGTATTTTTATCGCTGTGGTCGTGTGGTGGCTTATTTGTGTGCGTGTTTGTGTGTGTCCGTATGAACGTGTCTGTGTATGCAGTGCCAGCATATATATGCGTAGTCTATATGCGTGTGTGATCAATCTAGCATGCTGGCAGGTGGAAGCTTTGATTTTATGCTTACAGAGCTTAGTACTGTGGACGGTGCACTGCATGAATCTGACCACACACTCCTCACACACGATCACAGAGGCTGCTCAGATGTAGCCATCTTAGAAATCTTAATTCTAAATGATTATTAGAGCTAAAATCATAGCGTGTTCACACACACACACACACACACACACACACACAGATAAGCATGCACCTGCACGTGCTTAAGCAGTCATCGTATGCGAGGCCATGCACACAGCTGACGGCAATCCTTATGTTATCAAGAGCTTTTATGCTAGGTATTTCACATGATCTTGGTTGGTCTGTGCAAGGGCTCTGACAGATTTACACACCAATGACCTACAGTAAACTGCAGAAGATATTTTTTGTCACTGTTGACTAATTAACCATTTAATATAATGATATATAATATTCAAAACTATGGCTTGCCACAAAGCGACATGTAGGCTTCACTAGTATCAGTGGTGTCAGCAGCATTGGGCTTTTGGTTTAGGCCCGAACTTGTGGGCCTAATAAAGAGATTCAATAAAGAGATTCTAGTTGGCTGTTGTACATGCTGCACATGCCAGGCCGGCTGTGAGTGAAAGCCTATATTCTGGGCGGGTTTACCATGCACGGAAGAGCTCCTTTTTCAGGGCTCCTGTGTAGCCTACACCGGTCTGCGGCTGTGGTTAAGCTGAGAACATGCTACTTTAGTAAGAGACGCTTGGAAAAATCATGTGATTGTACAAATAACTCTTTAAAGTCAATAGACCCTGGTGATGCCCCTGACTGATATTTCTATCATATTATCTTTAAAAAATAATATGACTACATTGTATAGAAAGAAATTCAGAGAATATCTTAAATTCAAGCTAAAGAGTCCCATTTAGTAACACAAAAAAAATTATTTCATCAAGAAAACTTTAAGTGTGTAGCATAAAAAGTTGCAATAAACATTACTAGTAAACATAAACAAATTACAAAATGTAATATGTAAATGTAAACGACACACAAACCCACACACGCACAAGCACACAGTCGCTGGGGCCGCATTCACAGGATCTCTGGAACTCAGCCAGCCTTTCAAGATAACTTTTGCTCTCCATCTATTCCCTTCGTTTCACTAACTCTTTTTATCTCCATGTATTTCTGTTCCTCATCTTTTTACTCTCAAGGTTTTGTCTCTCTCAATCTAGCCGTGTCTCTCTCTCCAGGATTGGGAGCCAGTTCTTATTTGACATGTCTCTTCCATTTAACTCTCTCCCTCGCTCTGCCTTTAATCTCTGCATCACTTATTCTGTCGTTCCTCTGAAAAGCCGCCTCTTGTATCGCGTTACCAAGCACCCTCATTAGCAGGTGACCTCCACCCCCCCGCCTCCTCCAAATAAATGTCTAAACGCACCTATATGTAATGATTTCTCACCAAAAGACTCTGTTGTGTGTGTGTGTTTGTGTGTGCAAAGAGAGAAAAGGAGAGATTGCATAAGACAGCAAGACAGACATGCAGGTTGTCAGACAGACAGACACCTAGCCAGATAGACAAGCATACTGGGACAGACAGAGTTGGACGTATAGACAAATAGACAAGCCTCCATACAAACAGGCAGACATGCAAGCAGACAGAGTCAGAGCAGTGTTCCATGGTGTTGACAGACAGGTTCCACTATGCTTTCACACTTCACACAAGTGATGAACTACAAACAGGACTGGACATGTTCAGAAGTTCACAGGAACACACACACACACAAAGAGAGCACATTATGCACACAACCACTCTCTCACGCCTTCCGTTTTTCTCAAACCTTCTTTTTCCTCTCCAACACAAACTGGCAGAATTTTCTAACTTTCTAAACACAGTAATGTAAACAGACCAAACACACACACACACACACACACACACACACACACACACACACACATGCACAGACCCCTTAAAGCATTTTTGACAGAGTCATGAACTGCACACATTAAAGGATATCATGTATAACAGTGAGCCATGTTGTGTAAATATGTCTTTTTCACTTAGAGGGGAAGGCGCTACAAGGGTTGTCATCATAAAAGCCCCCCCCGAAACACACACACACACACACACCACCACCACCACCCTGCCATCTGACCGGCATTGGCCCGTGTTTCTTGCTCCTCTTGATGGCTGAAAAGACTGGCAAACCACTCCTATGTGGTGCAGCAATGCAGCAGCATGGCACCAGTGCTCAAGCCAATGATTGCATAGTTATAGAATTTTGGAAATGACGTTAAAAAAAGAAGAAAAGAGACCACTCTGAAGCCTTTACTACAGCTTGACGATGACGAAAAGTATAATGTGTTTTTGTAGAATTCGTATATTTTGAGACATGTATGTTTTGGTGGACTAGGTGCATTCTGGTTATGAAATGAACTTCACACAACTGTGTGAAGTGTTTTGAAAAAGTGCACACGGTATTCAATAATGCTTGTTAGCAACTGTTAGAAACTAATGTCTATTAAAAAATACACTGCTCAAAGCAATTAAGGGAATACTGAAATCACACATCGGGTCTGTACATTGTGTAATTATTTGAGGACAAAATTACTAAACAACTGACAATGGAAACCAAAATCACCAACTGATTGAGGGCTGGATATAAACTCATACCAAAAATCAAAGTAAACAATTGAAATCCCACGCTGTTCCAACTTTAATCACGGCAACTCATGATGTGCCTCAGTAGTGTGTATGGCCTTCACGTGCCTGTATGCACTCTCAACAACATCTGGGATGTCCTGGGGCATCTCCTCCCAGACCTGGATCAGGGCATCAGTGAGCTCCTGGACAGTCTGTGTTCAGGTCTGGGGATCATGAGGGCCAGTCAATGGCATCAATGCCCTCATCATCCAGGAACTGCCTACACACTCTGGCCACATGAGGCCGGGCATCGTCCTGCACCAGGAGGAACCCAGGGCCCACTGCACCAGCGTAAGGTCTGACGATGGGTCTAAGGATTTCATCTCAGTACCTAACAGCAGTCAGGGTACCGTTGGCTAGCATGTGGATGTCCGTGAGACCCTCCGAGGATATGACTCCCCAGACTCTGTCAGGGCTCCTCCTGTTCCTCCTCGAACAAAGAAGCAGAAAATGGTCCTGCTGCTGGCTTGATGCCCTTCACCCATAGTACAATGACCTCAAAAACACTAACAACCATAGGTGTGCAGTGCATAAACCGAGCGCCCCTTCAGATCAGGCCACGATCACGGTCCCCCACCCCCATGTTACCTGTACGGTCAAAATAACAAATAATTAATGTATCTCAAGAAATATGGTGCTTTAACTAACTCCAAATAAGCATGCCGCAGAACTGTGACTACATCCAACAGCACATGAACACGAATCAGAACACGAATCAAAAAGCGTGTATCGGTACGTAATCCCTTCTCCCCGGGACTTGAGAGTGCAGCTTACGTGTACGTGTAATGTGTGTATTTATTGTGTGATGTTTATTTGTTCAACAAAGCATTTCATAACTTATGAATAACTTATTCTCATCTCATTTTGTCACCCCTTTTCTGAAGGGGTTGAAGTGCCTTACAAGCACACCACTGCAACTGTTAGAATTACAGTAGATATGGGATTTTAGGTCACCCTTTTGAAGTAATATGTACTTTTGTGTTCTTTATTTCTTTCTTTATTTTTTCATTTTGTTGATACAGTAGTAATATTGATGTCTCCTTTAAGAAAAAAAAAATAAACAAACTTTTGATTACAAAACAAGAACAACCCTCTCTAAGCTTTAGTGTGGTCACTTTTTTTCATAAAGTAATTCCAAAATTCCAAATTCACGAAATGAAACAAATTAATTTTTAAAATTTTCTGTAAAATTATTTCTGTAAAATGAAACAGTGAAAAGAATTCTCAAACAAACAAAACCATGCTTTTATACTGAACTGATTTGGAATATATTTAAATATGGTATTTAAGTAGCAAATTGTGATCCACTTGAATTTTTCTTAGGTTTTGAACTTAAATGCATTTTAAATACATTTAAGAGCATTTTGAGCCAAAGCAATGAAAAAATATCCACAATTTGGTCCACATAGACTGTTGCGCTGGTTGTGTGAAGTGTTTTGAAAAAGTAAACATCGTATCAAGGAATGCATGTAACCAATTGTAAAAAAAAACTGTAATTGTTTTCAATGCAATTGTACTGTTGTTGATGGTTGTCGTATTCTCCACTGTGTGATGGGGTTGATTTGGAAAAAACATTACTTGATTAAGGCTTAAAAAAGTGTATTCAAGTGAAGTGTTTGGAGAGGTCACAAGACCCAATCTGCCAGTAGTGAGAGGGCAATGGCGGAGCTCCTAAAGGCAAGCTCCTGACTTCAAATTTCCATTCAGAAACTAATGAGGGATATCACATATACACACTATGTCCATCTTATTTATACAGTCTAAATGTGTTACATATATGTGTGCACATGTTTTGTTGTTGTCTTGGTTACATGCTAAGTGTGTGCATGTAGCTACTCTTGTGTACACCATGGTCCGGATTTACTAACATCCCAAATAAAGCGTACTAAATTGCGTGTGCATTCTAAAATATTGCATGTTTAATTTTAGTACGTGTTACAGGTGATCTACTAAGAATTATTGCGTAAATGACAATAGGTGCAAACACCATGGAGGCGGCAGCAAATGAGTGGTTTGCGTGTTTTAATGGTTTCCGCCATGGCTTCATTCAGTGTGTCCCGAGTATGTGGACATTGTATGTACTGGCCCATCCTGCGTAAGATTGCACTAAGTACTTGGGACAGCATACCTGAAAAACTGCTTTGGGAAACCGCAGCAGAAACAGCTACAGTACGCTGGAATGAGTCAGACGCGAGGAAATGCAGAGTTGCAAGAAGTTTGGGCATGGCAGGTATTGCGTGACTCTTTCTTGTAACTGGTTCCAAATCATCTCTAAGCTCAGCCAACAGCTCCAGTATGACATGGTTGGAGAGGCGAAATGTGCACATTATGTTTTCCTCTGTCTACTTCTCACAACGATAACATCAGCATCTCTGGACAACCATCCCTGTAGCCAGCTATGAGGTCACTGAGGTCCGGACCTCGGTAATTTTTTTTATTTTAAAAATAAAATTCGAAGCTAAACACAACTGGATAAAAACAAAAATCGGTTGAGACAAGTGCATGCTTAATTCAGTTTATACTTGTTGTGAGAGGGCGAAAAGCGAAGGTGCAACCCCTTGCATCATCAACATTTCCAGCAATTAGAATTTATTTATATATATTTATATATATTTTAGTCTATTTCTTTTACATAAGGCTAAGCTAACGTTTCACAAAACACCACTGATTAAAAAACAGCTTCGGACAACAGTATCAATATTAGTAGCCTAGTAGGCCAACCGTTCGTTTGTATGTGTAGTGATGACGAAACCAAAACCCCCTATTTTTCAAACCATGGCTACAGCACAACACTTGGCAGTTTGCACCTTCCTTTCAGACGTATTAAATATAGATGGAATCGCTATCAGCTGAAATTGCATTCAGGCTTGATAGATCACATTGCGTGTAGTAAATTAATGTATTTGCATGTCCCCCTCCTATTATTTTGAAGGCAAACATAGTAAATGAACAATACATTCTATCTTGCACTTTTGTAAGACGTCATCCACCGTTAGTAAAACAGCTTACATGTTAATAATTTGCGGGTGATATAAGTTTGCACATGATTTTACTCACGCAAACTTTTTGTAAATTCGGCCCCATGTGTTTTGACGGGCTGACATTCTTTGTTGTTCTATTTATGTGCTGATGGCAAACCCGACCTAAATCCAGCTCTCCAATAGGATCCCTGAGAGACTTATGCAAGTGCATTCTGGGAAATCAAAGCTTTCACCAACTGACCCTGTCGCACCTCTCTTTCACTCCTCTTGAAGTAAGTGTGTGTGATTCTCTTGTCACTATTCCTTTTTACCTCCACAGCCACCTCATGTAGTCACACTTTATACACACACACACACACACAGAAAGTACAATTTGACCACCATATTGTCTTTTATGCAGAAACTTAGGTCATTGCATAATCTTTGTTCAACCCGGAAAATGCTTATTGTTTATGATACAAGGGCTCTATAAAAAGCTCAAATTTGTGAAAATTCTACTTTTTTTTAGGTCATTACTTAGGCAGGAGATTAACGCTGTGTTTTTTTAATGATAATGTAGTGAAGCCAACAGTCATTGGACAACTCAAATTAAATGATGAAACTCCAATATGGTACACTTAGCAAAAAGGTAACAGGCTTGGAAACAACATTATTCTCTCTATTTTCTTAAATGAATGATGCATAGGACATTTTATGGTAAAATATTAACTCTATATAGTAATCGGTCTTCCCATGCCCCAGTGAGCAATAGCATAACATGTGACCTCTTGGAATTGCTGACATGAGTGTCTCTGTACTGGATAGTACAGTGGCAGGAAATATATTGGCACACAGGAAGTGATGTGGTAGTGTGCGTAAATGTATCAGGAAGAGAGTAAGTAACTGGGGTAAAAAATGTCTGCTTAACTCTGTGTCCAATTGGTGGCAAACAATTAGTACTTTTTTGCTATAGCTAAATATTTGCAAAATTTGTACATGATGCTATCGTTGGTTTGGCTAGCCTAAGGTTACCTGCTGATACAGGTAGAATTACAGTCAATTCATTATTTAATGTCAAAATTTAGTATTAAATCATTTGTACTTTGTAGTTTTTCTTTTGTGTTCATTTATTTATTTTATTATTGTTGATTAATATCGTCTCATACAGAAAAATAAACACTTTCCATTGCAAAACAAGAATGGCACATCTTTATGATACAGAACACTACTGTATACTACAGGAACAAGTCATAGAAATGCTGTCATAAAGGCTTCAATTAGGTCTATTTTTTTAATATTTTTGGCGGTATCTAATTCCAATTTCACAAATTCTGTTCTTGTAATACATTATTGTAAAATAGATTATACATACGATATAACCATTATATTGAATGTATACTTTTTGTATACCTATAC
This sequence comes from Percopsis transmontana, assembly GCA_025447815.1. Classification (NCBI taxonomy): domain Eukaryota; kingdom Metazoa; phylum Chordata; class Actinopteri; order Percopsiformes; family Percopsidae; genus Percopsis; species Percopsis transmontana. Next base: position 9,110 of record JAOEHI010001812.1, read on the forward strand.
AGTATATATATATATATATATATATATATATATATATATATGCAATATACCTACAAAATAAAATATAGACTAGATAAATAACGTCCATTCATGTTTGTTTACTAATAATGTCATTTCATATGAAAAGGGATACAGTTCCTATCATAACAAAAAACTTTGAATCTTTTAAAAGCAAGCGTTACCAGTAGTAAAGCGTTGAACATTACCAATATGAAAGCGTTACCAGTATTATTTGCAGAGGTCAATGCTTCTACAAGAGGCCCGGTGTGAAACATTCCAAGTCCTGACACAGCACAATGTTTTCCAGACCTTTCTGTGATCCGGTATCTAAAGCTTCAGTCACTCCCCCTCGAAACACACTCGCTCCATCCTGCTCTATCAGATTTTCATGACTCTCCGTCTCTCTCGTTGCACTCATCCAGAGCCAGCACTCCTTTCATATTTTAGTAGGTTTTAGCAAGGATCAACTCTCTCAGGGTTAAGTTGTTCCTTTCAGAGGTCTGTGTGAGAGAGTTGGATTCCCCATCTCTCTCTCTCTCTCTCTCGCCCTAATCATACAAAGTCCAAGGCCCCAGACCTCTCCACATCTCTCCCTTCTATTGCTCTCAATCTATCTAAGGTCAGAAAAAAATCCACTTTCTCTAAACCTCTCTCTATGAAAGTGAAGTCTCTCTCTCTAAATACCAGTACCACACCACATATTTAGCCTGCACAGAACAGAGGAACAAAAACTTGTGGTAAAGGAAAAAGTCAGATGAGACAAGGATTAGAGGAGAAGAGATACGATTGGTTAAGGATAGTACAACCCACTGAGATGTGTGTATACGCAGGCCATAGAGGTATCGGCCCAGCTGCTGTAAACAATACAGTCTGTCGTTATGAACAAACCCAAATTATATTAACTAATAGGTGAAATATCAATCACCCATTTGCTGCTGTTATTTATTTAAGTCAACAATAGTGAATTCCTGAAGGCCTTTCCATTTGCACTTGATTGTTTTTTATAATATGGTGTCTAGGTGCTTCACTCCCTTAAAATATACATATCAGCATCAATATATATATCAGCATCAATAATTGTTCCTTGTCTTCCTTTGTATATAGCAAATTCTCCTATTAGAGAGCCACAAATGATTAAATGTCTCAAATCAAATGCTCTCGTAAAACATAGAGGAAAATCATTACCAATAAATTAATCGTTTTTAAGTACACCAAACTCATGTGTGCCTGGGAAGTTTCTTCAAAATCGCATTAAGAAAATCAATGTCAAATATCAAATTATCATGTTTACGTCTAAATGGGAAAACAATTTAATTTCAAGAGCATAATGATCACAATAAAACCTTTTTTCCCTCACAGCTAATAAGGTTTGCAGGCCTTCTCATACTTTCATACAAGGGTGACATAATTAGCCAATGCTACAAAATTATTTTCCTCGACATGTCTTAAACATGTTTTTTTACATGGGAAATATAGCAAAATATGATATAATCACCGTAAAATATGAGATCTGATATCTAGACTACCCAGCAACACTCATTTAATTTCTGCATGACATTCAACAAAGAAAGGCTTTTGAAATATTTATTAAAGATCAGTTTTTTTCGTAATGTAGGCTACATACAGTATACGACTATGCTGGTGGTTGTAGAGCATTGGCTTGTAAGCATTAAAATGTGAGCAGCAATCCAAATAGCAGGAAAGTTTGGAGCCATGTTTGAATTTTTAACGGGATTTAACAGAATTTGAAAAAAATATTTTTGATTACATTTGATTTCTGTACACTCATATAATGCATGAAAATACACACACACACACCAGATAGCATACGAATCTGTATGTATCTATGTTTGATATATGTAGTTCTTGGCTAGCACAGTATAAACTAATGAATATGCATGTCATTATAGAAAATATACAATATGCTTAACTGACTACTAGGCTCAGAGTAGAAGGTGCGTGCGTGTCTCCACATATTTGGACTATGTAAATTTTCAGCTCCTAATGTTTCTGACTGCAAATGCATTATAATGTAGTTAGTCTCAGTTAGAAGTACATTGTTGGAGGCACCGTACAAGGGGATTTGCATAATAGTCTACTTATATGCACACACAGACATGTTCACCACACCAGTCCAACCATGTGTCAGCGCTCGCTGTGCTGCACTGACTGACACAGTCTGTTTTATGGAGGGAATTTAAACTACAGACAATGGCCCTCATTTATCAAGCTTGCGTAAGGCCAAAAGCGAGTAGGCTTAGTTTGTACATACAGGTGGCATTCGTCAAGATCGTCGTAAAGATAAGAAGTCTGCTCTGGTCAGAGAGCATATACCTGGAGTGTATCACTGTTCAACAAGCTTAATTATGCTTGATTTGCAGTGATAACATACTCCTCATTCTCAGTATCATGGAGTATAATAGTGCACACAAGACATTTGTTTTAAGGAGAGTGCCGATAGAGTTTAACTATAATCATTAATAAAATGTCAGTATTCAAAATATGGGTATTAATAAGACCATTCAAAACATTTGGTGACATGACATTTGGACTGTATATTAGATGCATAAATGTGTCAGTCGGAACAATGGAGGACTTTACGTGAGGCTAGGGATGGCATGGTAAGCCTTCAACCCCTCCTGCCAACGATGCTGCTGCATTGCCCACTGTTGGGGGAGAAGACATGATAGCCAATGTCGTCAAATGATTGGCTTATTGTGTTATTGTGTGACTGTGGGACAATGAGTTAATCAATCTATGAGATAATCAACCCCCAGATTACCCATTAGGGGCACCTTCTTTGTGATTGGTTCATATGAGGTCATGCAGTTTGCTGACCTCAGCAAATTCCTAGCATAGCTCCGCCCAGCCAGCACAGAAAAAAAAATTTAATCGGAAATTAAATATGTCAAAATAATACTTTTTACATGCTAACTATAAATGACAACTTTCAGTATGGATTAATCAATGGACTTATTTGTATTTTGCTATTTTCTTTTAACCAGACCTTTCTTTCTCTTATCGCACAAATTACCCCCTTTCTCTATTTCCTTTTAATGCTCTGTTCATGGGGGGGGGGGGGGGGGGGGGGGGGGGGGGGGGGGGGGGGGGGGGGGGGGCGCGGGCGGCGGGGGGGGGGGGGGGGGGC
>JAOEHI010001814.1:0-12254 GCA_025447815.1 Percopsis transmontana
AATGAGATGTGGCGATGTGACCGTAAATAAAAAAAATAAATAAATATATATATATATATATATATATATATATATATATATTTTTTTTTTTTTTGTCATGGTAATTGATAAAAGTGACGTCATATTCAGTTTTCATAATGGTTTTTAAATACATGAAAGTCTAACGTGGCATGACAGGAGCATCATTGGAAGACGTTGGTGTGCAGATGTGCTGCTTGTCCCGGGTGTTTAAGTCCAATAATAGGTTCATTCATTATTGCTACAGCAAGAGCCTACTTGACAACTTTCATCAATCTATATCATACTAATTAATTTACTTCCGTTTAAAAAAGTCTGCATTGTGTTAGTAATTACTGACGTATTATACAATGGATAAATGGTGATATAATTACATACTATAATTATTAAACCCCTAGTGTGTCCGTGTGATGTCATGTCCGGCAGTGGCTTGTCAACTCTGTGAAAACAGAGATGTCAAAACCTAGTAACCGAGCGTGAAGCGCAACAACTTTTTGGCATTTCCAATTATTTCGCTTAGAACCGCTTTCCGCTACAAGGAAATGTCAAACACTGATTTTGACAGTCTTTTCTTTTCACCGAGTTGCCTTGCAACGCAATCAAGCAATGTCACTTCCGGTTATTCACTGACCAAACCTATAGCACTCAAGTGACCATGTCTTTAACCATTAGGGGCCCTCTGGCAGTGAACTGTCTTTTCTACCTACCGGACTGCTTCTTTTAGATTAATATTCCTTGTTCAAGAGGACAGCTGGCTGTCATGCAAATATATAAAAGCAAAGGGGAACAGGCTGCACAGCCTTGTCCACACAGCCCATTTACATACAGTATCTCAATGTAGCAGCCTCTTAATGAATGCAAGTACAGGTCCATGTGTCATTCATAGCTACTGTGTCTAATTTTTACAACACATATTAGATATTTAGTTACTGTTTTTACCGTGTCAGCATTTTATCTGGCTCACTGTGCTGAGATATTAATTTGGCGCCCTATGGGATAAGGAGATGATAGATTGAAAACAGTTTGAGAACAAGGAAATGCATGTTGGGGATGTACCAGGCTGGAAGAAACATTGATCTTTGGCATTTGGAAATGGCATATTGAATGTTGTGAAATTCATTTGAATTGGATAAACTCTGTGCTTTGCTTTTGCCAAAGTTGTGTTTCCGTGGATTCTCATGTGATTGTGATTTCGGGAATCTAGCTGCCTCGCAAGGTAGCAACCCTGATGCTAATAAGCCAACCTTGCCAGCTAAATGGCAGCTTGACATGAGAAAAGTCTCCCGGAGACGTTCGAGGCCAAGTAATAGACAAAGAGATGGACACAGTGGAACAAAGCAGGCGTTGTTATTTGACAGATTCGCAACGAGAAGTGGACAAGCAGACTGCACAAAGAAAGAACGGCATCTCAACTTTCCTTGCATATCATGTCCTCCTTTACTGTTCAAGGACTCTGTCTGATAGATTAACGATAAATTTGCCAGGCCATGAGAGTGGTTTTGACTAACACAGCATTGAAACACAATGTGTCAAGCTGCTTCTCGCAGTTTTTGTTTGTACAAGAGTAACAGGATGCTAACTTCATGTAATGCCCTTCCTAAGCAGGCTTCCATTCAACATTGCTGTAATGCTTGTCCTTGAAAAGAGATGCATTTGCAATGTGCTTGTTGTGAAAACTCGGCTCTTTTCATTGCAGTCTTGTGAGGTGTCCCATTACTAGTTTGCTATCGTGGTAGAGGGAATGTTGTGTCTCTTGCTTCTACTGTTATGTCAGACATGGCACTAGTCCCCAGGAGCACTGTCGCCTCTTTCTGTTACCCGATAGAGATACCATATGTTACTTGTGTTATACCATAAGTTGACTATTAAACGCAAGTGTTAAATTGTTGTGTTTGTTGTTCAAAGAAGTGCAAAAAGCCTTAGTAATAGGGACGGCTGTACTTTATCAATGCAAATGGCTTTCTAGAAGCCATTACTAGTCTAAATAGAGTCAGGACGGTAATAATTGTAGACATGAGGGTTGCAAATTAGCTCCATAAAATTGGCATAAAATAATTTGATTCTAGCAAAAATATTACCAGAAATGTAGCAGTTTTGTCTTTTGAAGGAGATGTATCTGGTTATCCATCATTCAATATTTTCCCTAATACATTTTACTATAGGTACACGGGGCTTTTATGAACATGATAATCTGTTGCTGGCCACGGTATAGAATATGAATCCACCTTGAAATAAATTAAACGGTCAGGATAAATAATAAATTACAATGTTTCTCAGACCCATTGGCCCCTTTTCGCCTGTTATGCAACCTTCCACTTTGTTATGTTTACTCATTACGTATGTGAATCCTCCTGTGTTCTCAAAGGTCTCGTTGTTTCGCTTCCATCCTCGAGGCCGCGCACAAAGGCAGACGTGACCCCTGACCCGGGCCCTGGATGCTGACGCATTGTGGCATGCTGAACGGCCATTGTCTTTCCCTTCTGCGTGTTCATTAATTATACATATTGCATACTCCGCCGTCCAGGGGCCCAGTCCCACACATAAGGACAGAGCTTCGACCTCTTCATTCTCGCCACAAAAAAAAAGCATCTCCCTTCAAGCTCCCTGCACAGTCACAGCCCTCGGAGGATGCCACAGCATTCCCAACAGATTCCATTCCTCCCCTGTAAACAATTCTGGCATTGAGCTCGGGGGTGTTTAGGGAACAGCCTGGGATATTCCCACAATGGCGTGGCGGAGGAGAATGACTGAACATGTACAAAGTGGAATTTTCATTCAGGGCCGCAAGTTGGGTGAAACTACACGAAGGCACTTCCAGAGTACTCCTGCTGAGTTACCAAAACTGTCAGCGTTCGGCACGTTTTTACAGCACAGGGAAAAACTGCAGCACTCCCTGTTATTTGTAATGGAAAAGAGTTCCGATTCCTGTGTAATCTGTGTTTTAATAAGGTCTGTAGTATAGCAAAAAGGTGTACCGTATCGGCATGGTTACACGTATTTAAGTAGGTGAATAGAATGCGGTGAGTATCAAGACAGGAAATGGACATTTCATGTCTCATCGTTTCCTTTTGGTCGTCAATGGCTGAAGTTAGCTGTTTGATACAGATCCAGCTACTTTAAGTCCTCGCATACATCTCATAGTGTTATTAAAAAGGACGAAATCAATCCCAAAGCCAGATTTGTTTCAATTAGACTAGCCCATTTAATTGATTTAGTAGAAAATTCTGAAGGTTTATTATAGTTAAGCGTTAAAGGTCAAATGATTTGACTTCTTTAGTAGAGATTTACTAGCAATGACCTTATCATGCAGTCAATGAATTCTTCTGTACTTGACATTTCTTATTTTGTGCTCTGCCATCATGTGGTATAGAGAGGAGTTCAATTGTTATAAAATTGATATTAAAATATATACGTAATTATTTGTTCTGTGTAGGAAATAAGTTTCAAATAGGACACAATGTTTGCTGTGCAAGGCTGTGTATGCTGGGGTTTTAAAAGTCCTACAAAGACTGTAGGAAAACCTTGAATGAATCTTCGTTCTCTAGTGGGTCTCACACTCATTTACTGAGATCAAGTGCTGCCTGGAAATGGTCAGTTTGTGTTTTTCGTGGTGAACCATCAGAAGAGTCCCACTTCCGAAGTCATGAATACCACAGGAGTGGGTCATTCATTTGAACTGAAGGCAGCAATAGCTATTAGACCTTATGTGGTTTCGTAAGGGTTTAGCTCCATATTTCTGTTGATTTGAACACATAGACCACTGTTATATTAGTTCAATTGGTGGTGGTTTTACTGGCAGTTTTACTGAAATGTCTGTTCTAAGATAAACATTATACTAAGTTTCACTTGACTTGAACCTACATAAGGTTATATTTAATTAGTTATCAAAAACATGTAATCTCTTTTGGCTCTGCAAACCAACTTTTGTTATGGTACACTGTGGCACGTATAGTGGGGGACTTCTGAACCCTATTGTATACTGTACTTCAAAAATATGGCCTACCGAATAACCTAAATTGGTGAGGTTTCATAAATTGATTTCATTTAAATATTGTTTGCTCAGTGACTGTAAACTAAAGTTTACACACTGAAGAAAGTGGATTAGTTTACTCTCGGTTACAAAATTTGCCAAACATTTGTTTGGCAAAAGTGTTTGCGTATCCTTTTTGTCTTTCAACAAAGACCCTAGTTCTCTGCTGAAGATCAAGATCTAGAATATACAAAGAAAGATAAATAACAAAGTTGTGAATTCCGACTGCGTCTGAATGCACTTATCCTTCCCCGGAGGTGTGAATGGGACTACAGAGGGAAAAAACAACAATGAGCACTTCTCTTGAGTTTGCCTGACATATGCTAGGCTTGACAAAGGGTCTTCTTGTTCGCCAAGGGGATTGTGAGACTGGCTGAGACAGCAATTCCTTTTGAGGGGAAAGCGTTAATAAATGAATGATATTCACAACTCGTCCAGTAGAGTCTAACATCAGTCACAAAGACTAGAAGCAATACAAATTTGATAGTATTGGTTGTGGGGAGGATAACAAAATAAAAAAGGCATTCCAAAGGCATTGCTATAGAGCTGACATTCAAACATAAAACACATTGATTCCTAATCAAACTAATAAGTGTTTGAGGTGCATAAAGCCATTTTTCACAAATTAAAGGTGCTGTAGGAAGAATTCTGACTAACAGGGCCTCTTCCCTGATTGGTCCAGCGAATCTACCTTGCCTGTAAATCACATGAATGCGCGCACACAGCTCAATGGCAGATCTACGGGCAGCAGAGGAGGAGGGGGTGGGTTTTTGTGTTGTTGATTTTTCAAAATCTTGCTCTCTTAACTTTTTTTAGCTAGCTAATAAATCCTACCTACAGCAGCTTTAAAGCAATGGAGTATTGACTCTGCCTACGTCTAATTTATGAAAACCTTTCAATTTGCTGTTAAGTTGTTAGAATCTGGTGTCCAGGTGCAACGTTCCCTGATCATTACTTCAGCAGTACTGGGGAAAGTGGAAAGATCCAGATTGTAGCTTCAAATTAATGTGCTTTCTTTTTCCTTTTTTTTCTTCGTTCAGCCCGTGTGAAAACATACTTCTGGATTGGAACATACTTCTCACTAGATACAGCTTGTTGTGACTGATGCGATTCAGCCTTGATACTCTGATTAACTCTTATAGACAAGTGTTGTGTACAATTTATCTTTGTACACCCCGCCTCCCCCCAGGCAGCCAAGCTTTGCATTCAGCCAGAGACAGTGAATTGAGTTAGCAAGGTCGCTTTCCTGACATCCGGTCTCCAGAGGCCGAAGAAAGGAGACTTTAAAGTAGGCATCAGATGACATGGCAAAAGAAGAGAGAGGGACAAGTGTGTGTGTGTGTTGCAGGGTACATTGATTTTGGTTTTGGCTTTGTCTCGGGGCGGCTAACTGCTGCCGGACAGTGGTGGACGTGAAAGACGAGAGGCCTCCGTGTACGGCCGTAACCTGACACCGGTGACTGCGTTATGTAGCGTGGAATCACCAGTGTGTCTCTGATACATCCCTCTAGACTGGGATCCATTTCACATGCTGTCTATTCCAGGTTTTTCTAACATAATGGTGTATGCAGAGCTCCTCATAAGCGCAGCTGAGACGGAACAAGAGTACACAAAGGGACACAGTAGGGTTGTCACGGTTAAGAATTTTCCCACTGACACTATGGTAGTGGCATTGCCGCCATTTTAGTGTTGCATATGACATTTCACATCTTTTCCAACCGTGGCTATCGTTTGACCAAAATCTAATCAATCAGATCTCCTCTGACAAGTTCCATAGGTTATAATGGAAATGGAAACTAAACGTGTCCTTTTGAAATATCTAAACTTAACAAATTTACCAAGACATGGCTGTATTGTCTTGTTTTGGTGCAATTCTTAAACGGTCATCCACTTCCTGGTTTGTCATTGGGCAGGCATGCGCACATCACAGTATGCTGTACAGGTACTGTGATGGATGGATGGTTTTACTGAACTTCATCTAGTGCACATTTTTTCTACTCCACATTTTTTACTTCCCAACTGTCACACCATTGAACTGAACATGGCTCACTGTGTGTTTCATGTTCTTTAACCGTTGAATTATTCCACAAAAATGTGTATAGTATTCCTCACTTTCTTGTAGTACATTTTAATACCTTGTCTTAGCTTTATGGTGTCGGCTGGCCTAGTTTGCTTTGCCAGACTCTCTTGCGGAGGGTTGTAACTTATTAACAGAGATGCCACTGGTCAGATTACCAAGGCAGAGGCCTGTTTTTAAATTGCTTCCCAGAGTCATCAGCTGCAGCGAGGGGACCTCTGTTTAGCACTGAAAGGGGTGTCTTTTCTCCAGCTTGTTGAACTGGGGTACGGCGTACGCGTTCTGCTTCCCCCGACAGGATTGGCATCAAGAAAAAGCATGTCTTCCTCGTTAATCAGAGCTAGTGGAAAGGTAATGAAGACGAGGCATGCAGGGAGGGATCCAATCAGAGGCGGAGGTCTGCTCCAGCGCGTCTCTCTGGTTAGAAATGTAATTGACAGGAGGCGATGACACACTGGGACACAGGATGAGCTAAATCTGATCTGGGCAGCGTTTTCGAGGTACATTTATTTCTAAGGACCCCTGATAAATCTCATATTGATTTGTGTTCGTCACCATTGCTATTAGCTGGGTCGTGGATAAGGAGGCCGGGCACAATTCAGTCCCATCCTGCCGCCCCCCCCACAATTTCGGACCTCGAACTTAACCACTGCATTTGCAGATATATTATATATCATCACATAGCCGCGGTGTCATGTCTATTGTGTTATCGCAAAAGAAAAAGGTTTTAAAAAGCCTTTTAAATTTGCCAATATATCTAATAGTCAACACAAATTTCACCCATTAATAGTGAGTCTTGATTGTGACATGCACCTCAACAGACATCAACAGATATTTGATCTGAAATCAGAGGGGTCGTTTCTCAAATGAGGTCAACATCTCAGGAGCGTAGAGCCAGCCCCTTAATGTCATTTGACGTCAATGATGGTCCCCAGCCAATAAGCATTATCGGGCTGAGCAGTATCTGACATCAGAGCTGACATAATCGACTGCTAGATCAAATTCCATACAGATGTAATCCAATATATTGCTTTCCCCGTCTTTTGATTGGTGATGCATGTCTCACTGTTGGAATTTACTTTCAAATTTGAACATATTTCTACTACTTGGGCAAAAAAGATCACATTGATTGATTTCATTAGTTCTCATTCAAAAGCTTTTGTTCCGCAAAGATGGTACTTTTGTGTAGATTAATTTTCAATCAGGGCAAATTCATCTGAAGACTAAGTCGAGAAGAAGACTGGAATTGTGCTCTATTCAGTGTGTGACCATACTGAAGTTCAGTTTTTCTTAATAGTTAGTTTCCAGGGAGTATCCCAGCCTTCCAGTCTTCAGAACATTGTTCTGGGGATGAGGGATGGAGAGTTACATCTGTGTAAAAGCCACGTTTCATGCCATATTTATTTTAAGCAAAACCTTGTCTCCATTCATATGGTTAAATATAAGCGAATTTTAATCAGTTTGATGCCTCAAACTAGTTTTAATTGGGTCATATTGACTGAGAAATTATTAGAGAATTTCTTTGAAGAAATATTAGGCCTAGGCCCATCAACATTAAAAGTAACTGTGACAAGTTCAGGATTTAAATGACCTGTGTGCTTGTTTACTAGAAAGTTAATATTACAAATGCGATCATGACTTTGGCATGGTTAATCTGGTTAGCGATTTAAAATTAGACATTGTTTTTTTAATGTTTTGTTAGGGCTTTATTAAATGGCACTCAATAACACACATACTCTTAAGTTGTAAAGAAGGATGGATAATTGTCAGTATGAGATGCAGCATGTTTCCTAAGGGATCAACTTTAAATAGACTGCTTGATGCTTTGTCAAGTTGATTTAGGCAAATTCCTTTGGATTGTTTTCCTTCCTTCCTTTTTGGAAATGGATTTGACCAGATTGGAAATAAAGAAGGCTTTGTAAGTATCTGTTGTGTGTGCGTGTCTGGTGACATGTTGCATTTTCCAATTACTTTTGACACGGTTGTTTTGGTCTTGGATTAATGTTTGGAGTATTCACCTTGCTATGTGATAATCATCTGGACTAGATGTAGCAACAAACAAAACCAAACTACTGGTTTGTGTTTTATCCCGCAGAGTTTTTGACTTGTCTAGAATCTTTGCACTCTCCCATGTATACATTTTTGGTTCTAATTATCTCTACAAGCACTGAGTCATGCATCGTCGTGTTGGCAAATGTTTCAAAATTTCCCACACTCCAATATCATGCGACCAAGTGATTTCGCTCACGACGTCCTTTTTAAAAAGGAACAGTGTTTGTGTTAATCAGCACTATTCCGTCTAGATCTTTAATATATTCGCTGCTGACACACAGTCCTCCGGCAAGGTCGGCCATTTCCTGGGTATTGTGCTGCATCAGGTAATAGTGGGGAAAGTCGCTCTGCTCGTCTCTGCCAGTGTGCTTGGCACGGGCAAATCCACTTCCTCGCTGAACTCATGCACCCACTTTCCACAAACGCAAACTCAGGGAGACGCGTCGTGTGTTTGGACAGCGCAGGGCAGGCACCCCAGCCTCCGTGGACAAAACAAGATTCTGAAGTCCATCTTGTCAGGCAGGGAGTCATCTTTTGGATGATCTAAAGCAAAGGGGTTTACTGGCAGCCTCGCACATGGGGAATTTCGACAGCTAGATCACATCCTGTGCCATATCTCACCCTGGTGCCGCGTCATACAATCCCTCTCCTGTGGGAGAGAGCAATTGTCTGTGGCCACCACCTGTAAAAACCATTCCCTTTTTGGGGGGTTGTCTTGCTGTTGCCTCTCCAGTGCCACTGTTGTCACTTTCATTTGCACCAAAACAGGTGACATTGATTCAAAATCGCTTATGCTTCCTAACTGGACAGATTGCTATACCTGAAGTTTATTGACTTGGTTATACTGTGATGATTACGTGTTCCATAAATTTTTTTAAGCAGTGTATATAAGCAGTGTATATACTGTATGTTTTAACATTTCTTGGATTTTCACCTCAAGCATTTTCACACCGTGGTCCTTTTTTAAGTGAGAAATGGTGCACAGTGTGTTTATTAATACAAATGCAGACACGAGTTGTGTTTTTATAAAGGAGATGGATTTGTGAATGGTATTCCTCTTCCTGTCGGTCCTGACTGGATTTCGAGGTGAGCAAGCTAATTCAGAACCGGCTGCTGTGGTCTGAGAATTCTCTCCTCCCACGCGTTCTCCTCCTGCCGTTCTTTCCTCCTCATCTCTCACTCCCCTTATCCGCAGCATCTGTTTCCTGGGATTTAATGGATGGCCATTGACTTTCACTGATTCCACGTTGTGAGCTCTCTCTCTCTCTCTCTCTCTGTGTGTGTGTGTGACATTCTGCTTTTATTGAGGTATTCCCATTGTGTTCCTGCTATTTATTTTAATTTTTTCAGAGACAACAGTGTTTGTGTTTCATAGGGCTGTATTGGGACAGCAACATCTGAGAGTGTGTTTGCTGTGATGACACGGGCACGCTGGTGATGATACCATTGTTAGTAGGCTTAACGCCATAGAATACATAATCGCAGTAAAACGTCCTCTGTGCTGGGGTCGTGTACAGAACTCCTCTTGAAATTGGTACACTAACATTGGTGAGGGGTAAGGAGAACACATGCATGCTAACAAGTTCCCAGGTTACCGCACGGGTTGGCATAGCAACCGATAAAGTACGGCTTCATCTGCCGAGACATCTTGGTCTTTGACCAATCGTCTCTTGGCTCAGGAGGCTATTGTATTAAACAGTTGATGGAAGGTTTGCATTGTCACATCTGTGTTTCCCATTAATTACCCAGACTATGGCAGCCCGCCATCAGTCTCGTAATGAACTGAAAAAATGTTTACACTTTTGTCATAATAACATAAAAGATTTCTAACGCCGGTTGCTCACTGTACGCGGAATGTTTTTTGCTTGCGTTTTCGCAGCTTTTTCTCCGCCTTGCTTTGCACACTGCCCGCAGATTGCCTGCGTCCCCCCGCACTCTCAATGCAATATGCTCACGATGCCCTGCATTAATCGTGCAGTATTAAAGGGCCAGATTGTTCAGATTACGCAGCGCCCTCCGCATGGTAGGGCGCATATCTCATTTGAAAACTTTAGTGTCACTAAGAAGGGAAACGGGTTTTCCATTTGGCTAGCTCTATTGTTTTACTAAGAGATAACCGAAGACTGGATCATTTGCTGGGCAGTTTTGCAGACGAAGAGTGGTGAGGAGGAGAAAGCTCTAGAAATTGAGCTAATGCCATACAGTCAGCAGGGTATACTATATTTTTTAATATTAACATTAATTAAACATACCAGGTAATGAATTTGAATGGCAAATTGCTTCCCTGATATGGCCTTCCTCCTTATAACTTTATAGAAGCGGGACGTTAGATCATACATATCGGGGTATTCGTAAAACAACTGCAATACATTTCTTCTCCATTGTTCACGGTGGCTGGAACTTGTGAACTGTGAGTGTTAAACTCTGTCTCGTTTACCATCCTGTGTGGGTGGGACATTTTTTTTTCTTCCCCTCTCCTCACCATACTGTGTGTGTGTGTGTGTGTGTGTGTGTGTGTATATATATATAAATGTGTGTGTGTGTGTGTGTATGTATATATATGTATATATATATATATACATACACAATGTGTTTAAGATTAGTTCTTCATAGATCTAGCCTCTTAATTGTGCTCTCAAAGTGCACCAGATTGACGTATTTAACTTTTCAAATGTACAAAATGTTCTTACGGGGGGGAGAATGCCTCCCTAGTAGGTCTGAGGGCCACCCACCGTAGTCACAACAAGATCCTTTGGGAAACACTGTCGCATCAACACTACACTTGATTAGTTTGTATCTCACATGCTGTTCACACGCAAAGCTGTAAAATGAAATGTGGCACAGCACGTCTATGGCCGTTATGTCGACTGTATTTCAGGAAATCAACATCCGGTTTAGCTGTGCAGTAGATGGCAAACGAATGTCTGGAGCAGCACTGACTACAAAATGGCGTCCTATATCATATGTGCTTGTGACTAACCATTGCTGACATAATGGCCTAAGCACTGTCATGGGAATGGGTTTTGTTTTGGAGCGGGAAGTCTCCATTGACCAACATAATGTCAGATTGAGAGCAGCCCATATTGGTGTCTATAAGGTTTAATAGCATAGTGGCATTTCTGCTGGATCATAATTACCTTGACTGTGAATGTGAACTGGGTTTTGACGGGATGCTGCAATGGTAAAGCTAACAAGTGGGACCCTCTGTCTTTCCCCATAGCTTGAAAATTAGTTTGGGAGCGGTGGCATTTCTGATTCAGACACAACCTGATTCTCTTTCAGAATCAGAAAAAGATTTATATACAAGTAGGTTTTTTTACACATACTAGGAATTTGTTTTGGTGTTGTTGGTGCATGTCAAACATTCTCTAAATATAAGAAAGATAAGAATCAAGTATTAAAAAAAATACCACAGTTCGTTTTAAAAGTAAAAATAAGAAGAGCAGTACAGCTGAGTAAGTACAGTAAATGTTCACAGTATGCAGTGTCGTCATATTGCATTAATCTTAACATCTTCACAGGCTACACGGTCTTTGTCACAAAATCTGTTATTTTAAGTACCATCTGCTTAGCCATAATATTGGGATGTGTGCTAGAAGTAAGCTAAAACCAGTCAGTAAAGCGACTTTCAGTTTGCAGCTTACTAGGTTAAACATACCAAATCTTTTGTATGATGCGTTGATGATTTATTTTCTGTGCGTTTGTGATAATCTGATATTTGTCAATTGTCGCAACCTTTACTTAGATAAACAGGGTCTGAAACGCACGTTTAAATGTCAGTGGGTGGGAGGACATTGTCATTCACTATCCAGTCTCCGGAGGCTACCTCCATCACGAGGTGCGGCAGCCAGTACTGTCAGCGGCTGTCTGTGGGCGAATCATGCTGGTATGGGTTGCCAAAAAAAAAAAACCTGCACGTGCCACAAAGTGTAATCCTGTGGCGGAGAGTTCAGACTGCAACGTCTTGTTTGAGCATGCAATCTATTCTCTCTCTCTCTCGCTCTCTCTCTCTCTCTCTCTCTCTCTCTCTCTCTCTCTCTCTCTCTCTCTCTCTCGCTCTCTCTCTCTCTCTCTCTC
>JAOEHI010001815.1:0-12254 GCA_025447815.1 Percopsis transmontana
TGTGTGTGTGTGTATATATATATATATGTGTGTGTGTGTATATATATATATATGTGTGTGTGTGTATATATATATATGTGTGTGTGTGTATATACGTGTGTGTGTGTGTATATATATATATATATATAGTGGCAGCAAATTAAATGTTTTTCTTTAATTTAATGCATTTCTGTATTAAATATAAAGAGAAATTAAATCACATGTATACGCTACTTACAATTGAGAGTTAGAATTGAACAGCATAATTGCATTCATTGGTTGTGAAATATGTTTGCTGTGATGAGAGGCTATTCAGAGTTAGTCTGAAGGCTGTATCTTTAGATTGCAGACTAAGAATGTACAAATTAATACTTTTGAGAATTGTTTAGAATTTCTAAATACTTAATTTTATATTAAACTGTACATTTAAGCACAAATGTCATTAAAAATATGGTGTCATAATTTGTCTACAAGTTTAACAAACGGAAATACACCACAGAAGAAGTAAAGAGTCAAAAAAACTGGCCAAAATTCACATTCATTATCCGCTTGACTTGTGAAGTAGTACTAAAGATAACTATCGGCGATCCAAAGTGTTGTATGTCCTAATTATAAGTCTATGGTGTTAGCCCATGTTTCACTTATGTTAATATTGAGCTGGGTGTCGTTCCCACTAGCATTGTTTTTATAACTGCAGGGGGAGTGTTGAGTCTGTCAAATAAATATATAAATCTTTATTTACGCCTTTGTAAAGTGTGTCGTTTTAAACTTCTTACTTTGATGCAATTATGTATTTGACATCTCTCTATCTCTCTGCTTTTTACACATTTACATATTCTTTATAATATATCTAACTCAGATGCGTCTATGGTGAAACCACGCATGCGTCAATCCACTGCGATTGGCGCGATAATGACGTAGTTTTCATATCGCAGTGCAGCTAAGCAACACTCGCTGCTTTTATAAGTCAGAAACATTGGCCATGGACGTTGAGATGAAAGAATCTGATGTAGAACAAATAGCGTCTACAAAAGACAAAAAGAGTGACGAGGTTCTGACCAAAACGGCGTATGAATTACCATGGTAATAGCAATGTTTGTGTGCTTCGAGCTAAAAGAAATCATGGCTTGGGTTTATTGGATTTTGCTAACGCTGAATGTAACGTTACTGTATATAGCGTAAGGTTATGTTCTCTAAGGAAGCTTTGTTTATGCAACAAAGATAACCTATGGCCATTGTTTGCAGGGTTGAGAAATACAGACCCCTGAAGTTGAATGAAATCGTGGGCAACGAGGAAACCATAAGCAGATTGGAGGTAAATAATTATAACTTTGCATCATTATAAAGAGTAACCCAAGCTCTGATTGTTCACCTACACGTGAGCCCACTGTAATAGGAAGTGAGTACGATTAATCAATCCACCCTTTTTGTGTTCTGAAACGATCTGTCACTTAAACGACGCGCACGAACATTTAAAAAGCATACATTACCCAGATTGCACACGCCCATGCGTTCTTTCAGCACTTCAACAGCTGGAGCAATAATAGTCTAACTTGTTCAAATGCCTTAAATTGTTAAAAATAATGTTTGGTTTAAACATCGTTACGCTTTTGAGCAGTTGGGATGGCATGAACTAAAAGCCCTTCATATAAGTAATTCTTCTGCTAATGTTTACAGGTCTTTGCCAGAGAGGGTAACGTACCCAACATCATTATTGCAGTAAGTAATGTTTAAAAAAAACACAAATAATATCCAAAAAGACATGCGTGAGCTGAGTTTCTGTGTATCATAACGTGTATTATAGGGTCCCCCTGGCACAGGAAAGACCACCAGCATCCTTTGTTTAGCCCGGGCTTTGCTCGGTGCGACAATGAAAGATGCCGTCCTGGAGTTGAATGCTTCAAATGACAGGTTAGTTGCACCCTCTCTCGCGATATGTTTACTGAAGGGCCTAGCCTATCGCTATGTTTCACATATTTTAACGTGTCCGCTGGTGTAGTAGAGGAGAGGATTACAGTTTAATTCAATACATTAGCCTGGCCAAACATTCATTCCACTAAGGTTTATATTTTTCCAGCCAGACTCGGCCATGCATAATTTTTCAGTTGGAAAACCTTTGATAGGATGTACTTGGAAGATGTACATCGGAACAAAACCTTCATACTCGCGGCCATTTCTAATTCGCAGAGGCATTGACGTTGTGCGAAACAAGATCAAGATGTTCGCCCAACAGAAGGTCACCCTTCCCAAAGGGAGACACAAGATCATCATTCTGGATGAGGCAGACAGGCAAGAGATTTATTCCTTTTTTAAAGGGACACTCCTCAATTTGTGTCCGACGGCAACAAACGTTTCGGCTGAAAGGGCAGGAGTGTGTGCCCATCCCGCACCTGCGTGAGGGCTGAGCAGGTTTTCACTGCAGCCAGCCAGCCGTTACTTACCGTAGTATTTCTGGGGTCTCCATGGAACACCGTTTGACCTCTGACATATACACCTGCTGTTCTATATTCCTGTAGTATGACCGACGGAGCCCAGCAAGCCCTAAGAAGAATCATGGAGATGTACTCAAAAACGACTCGCTTTGCTCTGGCCTGTAATGCATCAGACAAGATTATTGGTAAATAAATGCCCTGGTGTATTTTATAGGTTAGAATTGGGTTTACCTGTAAGAATGATGATGTTGTGTTTCTTTTATTTCTGTCTAATTTGATGTAATTATGTAATTTTAACAGGGATAATCTATATTATGTAATGTTTTTTTCACTTTCATTCATCCATCCATCCATTCATCCATCCTTGGGCATAGCGATCCCCCAGTTATAATGGAAGTAAACCGGGCCAAATGTCATTCAGAGCATAGCATTTCAAAGCATAGACATAATCCATAGTGCACCTAAATCTCACTTGTTTGCCTTGTTAGCTGTTGGAGCTTAGCCTTCCTGCACCATAACTGTTCACCGTTTCATGTCAAAGTAAAGTATAATAATTTCCTGTTTCGCAGTCTCAGTCTGTAATTCACACAAACAAAACCTAAAAAAAAAAAAGTTAGGCACTTCACAAATGTGAGTCACATCTATTTAACTTTTGTTACAGGTCAGTCACATTTATTCTGTCTAAACTCTAAATCTAGTCTAAAGTTTCTCATTTCTAAGGGTTTGAACTTTGGCGCTCTATCTATGTTTAACGTTGAACCGGCCCACATTCCAGACCACTTCAGCCAGTGTTCTCTTTCAGAGCCCATCCAGTCTCGATGTGCCGTGCTGCGCTACAGCAAACTCAGAGACGAGCAGATCATGATGAGACTGCTGGAGGTTGTGGAGAAGGAGAACCTGGTCACCACCAATGATGGCCTGGAGGCCGTCATCTTTACTGCCCAGGGAGACATGCGACAGGTGAATAAACCAATCTGCCAGTCAGCTCAATTCATAGGGTGTTTCTCCAGGTCAAGGAGGATTCCTTGGTAGAACGGGTCTTTTCCAAGTCGGGTCCTTCAGAGGCCAGGCAAGACTCTTTTTCCTAGCATTCGGAGAACACGTAATGGAACAGTGTAGCGAGTGCGCAGGTGTGCGTCTTCGAAAAGGTCCCGCCTTCAATTCATCTCGTACGTGCGCATAGGATTGTGGGTACTTTAGGAACGCTGAGGATGCACACATAATTGCTATTCCTTGATAATTCTCTGAGCGAAGGACTCAGTCCTTGGTAGACTTCAAAGGATCGTAGACATCGGAACAGTCCTTCGGTGAGAATCGATTGACGTAGCGTCCTTGAAATGGCAGCCATTAAGGACCCTTCCTTGACTTTGAGAAACACCCCGTAGTCAACAAGCAAGTCAGGATGATCTGACTTGCTTGTGTAACGGAGGCCAGCGGGACAGCAAGGTGCTGCGCTGTGCAGGGTAAACCTCACTCCCCGACACCTTAACAGCGACAGATGCTAGGGCCCATTGGGTTTAAGCCTCCCTTACTAACACGTCAGCCTCCCATTCCGGGGATCCGGGTTCGAGTCTGGTGTGGGACTCGACCGGTTACACTTGTCTCTGACTTGGTTTATATTTGCACACCTTATGTATGGCCCGTTTGTCTTGCCCTTGATGGAGGAGTTTAAAGGAATGAAATGGGTAGTTTATTAAAAGCTGTTGGAAGATGAGTACAGCAGAGGTTGCCACGACCACGGAGGGCAGTGCGTCCTGCTAATGTGAACCAGCCAGTCTTTTGGCTAGCAAGTATCCACCTGTAGCCATGTCAGTGTGTATATACTGTACATCAATGCATTTGTAACTTGCAGAGAGTATTCATAGCAATGATACTTTTCCAATGTTGTCCAATGTATCACTTTCACAATTGGATTAAAATATATACTTATACATGCCAATGTAGTTTAAAGTTTGTCCAGCTCCCAAACAATGTGGTTGAGAAATTACTTGAGGTGTCAAAAAAATGTAGCATATGTAATTGTTGTGAACTTTTTTTTGTTTTTTTTTTGTTGTCCTTTCATTAAATGCTAAAGTGGAAAAATTACCAAACTAGCCTGTAAATAACATCTGGATTTCCATTTTTCTTCATAGGCACTTAATAATCTGCAGTCCACCAATTCTGGGTTTGGCTTTATTAACAGTGAAAATGTTTTCAAGGTACGATTTTTAGTTTTAGTTCTCTTAAATTATCAAGACCCACATATATTGATTTTACCCTAAATATGAATATGTGGACGTTTTCAGGTATGCGATGAGCCTCATCCTCTGTTGGTGAAAAACATGTTGGAACACTGTGTCAACGGCAACATTGACGAATCTTACAAGGTATTAGCTACTGCTTCTGTTATAAACACTTCAGTTAAGTAGACTTATTATAGGCTTACTTACCAGGTGTATACCAGGCTATACTTTAAAGGCCCTGTCCATAACTGTTGCATGGTGGCATTCAACTCCTTCACTAGCTGCATATAGTGTATACTTAATTTATCTTGTGCTTTACTTATCTAAACATTATTTAACACATTTGCTGACAACAGTTTTGATCCAAGGTGGATCTTCGTCAGGTCAAATCTTTCTTTTAGGGATGTATATTATAATGCGATTATCCAACAATGAGGATAAATGGCGTCAGTTAAATGGTAATCTAAAATGTAACTATACTATACTACTGTATCAACTACAAATACAATCATTGAAAAGTACACATTCATTGTGTTGTCATTCTCAAGTATTCATGGCAACTAATTGACCAATTATGATCAGGGCTGGGTCAGAAATCCCAACACAGACACAAATGAGGGAGGCCAACGTTGCATCTACACATCACCCCATTTCTTGCTGTAGTTTTACAGTTCATGTGTCTGTCAGATTATAGAGCATCTGTGGGCACTGGGTTACTCTCCGGAGGACATCATCGGAAACATCTTCAGAGTCTGCAAGACGTTCCAGATGCCAGAGTACCTCAAACTCGAGTTCATCAAGGTAATCACCGCGAAATCCCTTGTTCTTCATAACTTCATGACATGTGGCTGTATGTTCTTCACCTGCCTCGTCTTTCTTCCAGGAGATCGGCTACACTCACATGAAGGTGGCAGAGGGCGTAAACTCACTGCTTCAGATGGCGGGTCTTCTTGGTCGACTCTGCAGCAAGACGGCGCCACCTGCGGCCAGCTAAACCACATCGACCGGCTTATAAACTGTCCAAGACTACTGACACTGTAGTCCAGCACCACACATGCAGCCGTGTCTCGCAACTCGGCATCTGATTTTTCTAAGGCCTATATAGGCAAAACAGCTTTTAGTTTAATTTGTTTTGTATGTATTTATATATATATTAAAATAAATAAAAACATTTATTGTTTGAAAAATTTTATCCACAAGTTTCCTTACAGAATAAAAACTAAAATCCTAAAATGTCAAGACTATGACAGTGCCAGGGGGAAAATGGATTGGTTCACCTTTTTCATAAATTTCAAAGGGCACACTTTCTCTTAAAGCTGGAGTACCCACCAACTGACAGCCAGGAGTTCATATAGACTCATAGGTATGAATGAGGAACCTATTATATTACATCATATGTATTCATACACCATAATAAATGACATTTACTAAAGCAACCTGTCGAATCGTGTGCCAGTAGTTGGGGCTTTACTTCATTTGCTAAAAAAAAATCAAAACAAAAAATAGGCCTATTTAAATATAATTCATTATGTTAGCTTAAACCAGGATTTGTGTGTACATGTCCCATGTGAAACTGACAATGCCAAATATACATCAAACTAGGAGACATGAAAATGTACATTCATTAGTTGAATAGTTAATCAAATATAACACTTAAATCAGCAGTATTTGTCTTTAATGTGACTATGTGTACTCCACATACTTATAAACCATACAATAGTCAACATAGATTAAGAAGCAACCAAAACCAACTGTTGCATCAGTCATCATCACCAAGAACATGGTTTTTCTTGAAACAGCTTGAGGAAGTGACAGCCGCTAGCTTTTCCTTCATTTCCTTCTTTACATTCAAGTCTAGACCTCACAAAGAATTGATTCTCTATAAATTATGTTGACCAAAGCAAAAATACAACTGAAGCCTTTTTAAGTTCTTCTTTGGACAACATTTAAGCTCTGTGGCTTCCAAGTCGGCTAGATGGACAATACTTGCGTCAGTAAGCGAATAACATTGATGGTTTTGATGATGAATAAATAAGAAAATTAGACAGACACCAGCCAGTAAGTTACTATTCTGAACAAAAGAAAAAATGTAACATTCTCATGTGAATGTTGTGTCATCACGTTTACGAAGCAAAGTTGTAGTGCCAGACCATTTGATGATACATTTTACAAGCTTTAGGCCTACATTTTTACAGTATATTTTCTAAGGTAGGCCTACGATGTGATTGTGTTGTAGCACCCACATACCTCCAAATTACAGCTCCAGCTCATTGTTGACTGTTGTATGGGTACAGTGAAACAGTGAAAGCCTATGAATGCTATAGGGGAGGAGTAGAGAGGAGCGTGAGCCATTCCGCACTCTTTTTATAATGGTTATAATGGTTTCAAACAAAAGGGTGATTCCAAACAGAAAAATTAAAGGGGTCCTTTTAAATATTGCTGGACTTGATGGCAGCGGTCATGAACAACAACATGCACACTTAGAGGTAGGTGATCTTATCTGGCACTGATAATAAAAGTGTTCTAAACGTAATAATGATGGCGTCCGTATCAGGCAGTCATTGCTGTTATGTGCTGACGTTCTCATAGTCTGGTTCATCTGGCACGAAAGAGATGCAGTTATCTATCAGAGTTGCCACGTAACAGGGAATTAATGAAAAAGAAACAATCTGTTGCACTAGAAATGTGGTGCGTTCAATATAAAACCTCTAATACAGTTTGGTTTATTGTAGCATTACTCTCCAATGTGTTCTGTAAAGCAAAGCTTGTATCATCATCCCCACGTTAACAGCTATGTTTGGGACACTTACCGTCCATGTTTTCTTTCCTGAAGTTGTCAAAGACTTCAAAGTTTTCATAATCATCATCCTCCATGACATCTGTTTGGTGATACAGTAGTCGTAATAAATCGCTATTGTGTTCACACTTCTCATCTCAATCTCAGAATTTCACAATGATACATCACTATGATAAAATTAGATAGAATATTAAAAATGGTAAAGCAATTATCGTTTAAATTAAACATTTACCACATACCATTACTGGATGGAAAAATGTTCTCGTAGCTGCACAAACTCCCATCAGTCTCTAGGGAATTACATAATGTACAAAACAACATAAAAGTGTCTTTAGTTTGATTTTACAAAATAAGGATGATGGATCATTTCAACATAGGATTAGGTGGTTGCATGTTTTATGTTTTATGTGGAAGGCTTACTTGAGATTACTTTTATGAGAAGAGAAACCGGTTGAGTGAATATCACATGACTGCCCTCCCTTATTTAACACTTATTTGACATTTTACTAACCACAAAGCCATGGTACAATGCCACTTGTACACATACAAAGAAATAACTTAAATTCCTAATTCTTGTACTGTTATCGATACTCCAAATATGATTCACTTGGCTGAGGATCCAAAGCTGATAATATTTGATATTTGTATGAAATGCGTACCAGCTTTATTTTGTACATTTGCATACACAAGTGCTGGAAGAGGTAATCTGCAAAAAAATAAAATAATATAAAATGACCTTGCATTCAAACGTATCATGTATGTCTATAGTATAGTTTTATGTAAGTTGATTCTGTATGAAAAAGGCAACACAGTAAATCAAGCAACTTACACATATGCAGGTTCACAACTTTCCCTCTGAGCTATAACCAAGTAAAAGGTCACAGCTGACACAGGAAGTTCCATTGTACAAGAACGAATGCTTAAAGAAATACTGTAGCAATGGATGTTCAAGATATATAAAGATATGAGGTAACTTGCCATTTGTGACATTTTGATATTCTGCCTCCTCGGCTGGAATAATTGTAAAAATACAAAAATTCAGTCAAAAGTGTAAAAAATATAACTTCAAAAAGAGAATATACCAAAGTATGCTGTGAGGTATTTCTGTATGAATACCTATAATGTGAGCTACTGAAAATATCACAATTTATACCTATATATAGTATTTAAATACATCAGTATGCATTAGTAGTATTAGTACCTTGTGAGATCGTTGTAGGTTTCACTGGAACACCCCTTTAAAAAGTAGTTTTAGTTCAGATTGAGACTTGAGAATATTGGATGTACATAGGGTTCACATATCCTATTTTGTTAAAATTAAGCAGCCCCACAAACAAATATTGTCAAGCTGTTAATTATACAATCCAAGATAAACACTTTGAGTGATGGAAACTTGGGCATTCATTGCTATTCGTTTAGCATTTGCATAGAATTATTTTATCAAAATACACATACATGGTCCCTGCATCCAGGCTTCCTGTTATTTGATTGGGCCTTGTGACTGAAAGAAAAAAAGAGTGTTACCATTGCTAAAAACACATGCCAATCCAAATTAAACAGTTTACCTAAAGCTAATGTGTGGGGTTTATCATCGTAACAATATCGTTGTTCATAACGACACTGTTGACTGAGGTGACAATATGTTGAACGATGTTATATAATTTACCTGTTTTTGACCGCATCACAGCAAATTGGCTTCCCCCACGTTGACTGTCAAGACAGTGTTTGGTTTGAATGAAGTCAAGTGAGGTTTACTCATGTAGCCATTGATCGCACTACGTTCTTAGAAGACGGCACAGGCCCACATTTCACGTATTAACATTTCAGAACGTATTACTATTTAGGCATACTTTGAAACATACATAAACAATAGCAGCATTTATACCACTAAAATGAATGACCTTTATGTAGGGCTATTTGAAACATTAAAACCTCGACGTACGACGGGATAAAAGCTTAATGTGAAAAATGAGGCTGAAACAATGTTTTATAAAAAATATTTTCACTGTGTATGGGACCATAACAACTTAACTTAACCCTCGTTAAGGTCCCCTTTTGAGTTGCTCATTTAGCTAAATTAGCTCAAAAATGGGAATATCAACAAGTTGATAGTCTACTTCACTATAACTGGAATAAAGTTAAAGAAAATTTGTAAATATCTTTTTTGTTTTATAGATTTGTTGTTTTCACCTAATCTTGGAAATTGTTTTTCAAAACTCTTATGACTTTAAGTACACGGGAGATTAATTTAATCTCATACCACTTGTCATTAAGCCTCTCTACAAGTCTCTACAAGTCTCTATATTAGTCTGGTTATCAAATACCAAATACCATATAATAACAGTGCTATAATAAGGCAAAAATATATTTGTTGAATTAAAATTTTGACTCTATCACTAATACAAAATAATATAACAATATAAAAATAATACAATTATTGCATAAATGACTTGATTGATGTAAAATCTCTAAAAAAAGTTACCGTTAATTTTGCCGTTAATTTTGGAAATAGTAGGCCTACTGCTTATTTTTTCTTAAGTTTGAAAATGTTCCTATAATTAGACAAGCCCCAAATTGTGTTTCACCTGCATTGCAAGAAACACACGGATACTTGCTGCATGTCATAGTTACCATGTAATTGTAAGTCGCTTTGGATAAAAGCGTCTGCTAAATGACCTAATTGTAATTGTAATTGTAGTTAGAGTAGTAATCTAATTAAATATGGTTCCTTCTGGCTCCAAGCAGTAAATGTATATGTTGAAATAATTGTACTCACAATACATTGGAGGGATAGTCTGTATTTCCTTCATGTATTATCTCTGCAAAAACATAAAACCATTGCATTTGCGGGGAAAAGTGTCACGTGTCACAACATCCCAAAACAGACCAGACCAGACAGACAAAACGATTGACCAGCCACTAACCCGAATAACTGAAAAAGGATTGTAAATATAAGTGATGAATGAAGTTGATTTATACTGATATGGAAATATGCCAGGTCCCCAGTCTTGTATTATCTCAGCACTTACCAGAGCTCTTCTTGCACCTCAGACAAAGGAGAGAAATAATACAGAGCATGGCCAGTGACACAAGTGTCAAGACAGCACCTTGAAACCCGGAGATGCCTATCATACCTACAGCAGAGAGAAAACCACACAATGGACAAACAATATAATTACCACACGTTTACATGGTACGTTATGCAGCTCGACCGATTACTACAGTTCACATTAGTACTGTGTAGCTACGCTGTCGAATGATTTAAGTGAATTGGATTAATTGAATTGATAATTGATCAGTATTGATCAGTAAACACAGTTGTAACTCAACCATTCAACATACAGTAAAAAAAGTTATATTTTGTATTTTGTCTGTGAAACTATGAATACATTTGAATCTTTCATGCAATCATTTTTCGTGGATTCTGAAATGTTATTAAGGTTCTGTGCATTGTATCTTTTTTACCTCCGATGAAGATCTAGGCTGCCTCCAGTCTCTCTCCACTCACCAAGACTTGGCTGCAGCACAGAGGCTGTGGCAGTGGTTAATGTGCTTCCTCCTTCAAACTGACTTCTAGGCCACATCCGTGCCTTTTAAGAGAAAGTGGACAATCACTATACATTTGCAGCTTGTAGTGGACAAAAAAAATGGCACATAAATTATGCTGTCCTTAATTATGTGTCCTTAACTGTAAATTAAAGTGTATAGTGACCAACGAAATTAACTATTATTCCTACAAGTCACAGTACATATAGAGTATGCAGTATATGATCCATAAATAAGTTTACAATCAGGTCATTTAGCAGACGCTTTTAGCCAAAGCGACTTACAATTACATGGTGCTATTACATGGAGCAGATAGGGGTTAGGCACCTTGTTCAAGGATGCTTACAGGTAGGCCAACTCTGGGGCTCGAACCCACAACCTTGCAGCTGGGAGTCCAACACCCAGATACATATAAGTAAAATATACTGAAAAACCAGATAAAAGCCACATTTTTTCAGTGTTGAATCAAATGTGTGAAATCCTGCAACACAATGTAATATGAATGCAATAATGTAATGGAAAGTTGATAGAGTTGGAAGTTCAGTACCTTAATTTAATTCAACTGAATCTATCTGATCTCCATTTAATTCAACATAACACACACTAAAATATGATGTGTGTTACACTGTTTAAACACGCAGTTTGGAATGGTAAAACTAAGCAAATGTTTACACCCTCAGAAGTAGGGGTAGGTATGGTCAACAGATAATTACAGTTTTATCCAAATTGATATGGTATATCAACAGAGTACAGCAAGGTACAGACATTAGAATACCAAAACCTAATAGATCCATCAGAACATGATATTAGGAACTAATGACCATATAAGTGGATGTTTAGAGAAAGGTGGACAGTAATTGTAGTAGTAGTACGATATTTGCTACAGTCATTGACCTCGCTTTCTGAGAGTGTAGGTTGACTGGTGAGCTGGTGGAACCTCCTTCAGTGGAGCCTTCCTGCATCAACCTCAGCCAGGTGTTTCCTGTAGCTGTGTTCTAAAGCAGACTTTTGTTAAACCCTCGACTCTGTAGCTTCCTTATATGTCAGTATAAAGTCAGTATAAAGTCCTCTCGCCGGCATTCGACATAAATGAACCCCTTGTTCGCTGTAGATGCTGACCGGAAACTCACGGTTGTATTTATTTGCCATTTACATCCACTGTTTCTCAGAAACATACAAATCTACAGAATAAAGCCAATCTCCATCTCTAATGTACTCATTGTTTGTTGTTGTATTATTAAAATTTAGGGTATATTTCATTTTATTTATTTTTTTATA
>JAOEHI010001817.1:0-12253 GCA_025447815.1 Percopsis transmontana
GTGTGTGTGTGTGTGTGTGTGTGTGTGTGTGTGTGTGTGTGTGTGTGTGTGTGTGTGTGTGTGTGTGTGTGGGTGTGAATGGAAGCTAGAGAGGGGATATGTAAGCTACAATGCCCTTGATACCTGTCACACAAATATAATCTATATAATCACATACTCTGAGGAGAGGAAGGAAATGAGAGAGAAAAAAGAGGAGTGAAGACGAAACAAAACAAAACTAAAGCGTTGGCTGTCCGCGGGTAGTGTAACACGTAGAGAAAATAATCGAGTGAGGCCTCGGTGCGAAAAGAGCAGAGAAAAATAACGGGCTGGAAACATTAAAGTAAGATGAGGAACAAGGCTGCCTGAGGGAAGGAGGAGGAAAGTTTGAGAGGGAGGCGCGAGGAGCGAACACAGAAGAGAAATGTCTAAACTGAACCTCCTCTTGTTTTTCTTACTCAGTCTTATCTGTACACTGCTAATCCAGTCACTCCTACTGTGGGATTAAATTCCTACTACTTTACATACACACACACACACACACACACACACACACAAACACACACACACACACACACACACAGAGGCACTGTCTCTTGACGCACACAAAACCCACAAACCTACAGACACACAGCAATAGACGTTCCTCAATATGCAATATGTAAACACACTGTCTCTCTGGCCTACCCACTAAGGAAAGCGTGCTTCCATCCATTAACATGAATGCAGCACCTTACAGGAGGAGAGGCTGTTCTGCCTTTAGCGTTACTAAGCAGAGTTTGGCTAGGTCAGCGTGTCGTATTCTGCTTTAACAGGTCGTGTTTTTTTTGCGCGACCGATAGTCCAGACCGGCAGAAAAGCTTCTCCCGGGAAGATATATCCCCCTCGGCAGCCATTTCACCCAAGAAATCCCCCTAGTTCTACGTCTTATAAACTCCTAGGTCGGCCCTGACTTCTCTCAAGGCCCTCCGCGGAGCCAGTCGTAGTGTAAGAGCTTGTTGACAGCAGACAGACCTTGCAGACCTCCGGAGGACTCGGGGAATGCACCTGTGTGTGTGTTTCAGTGCCGAGAGGTTGAGGAGATCTCTACATAATTATTCCCTTGTCTAATTAGCCGGAGCGCTGTGTACAAGCAGGACCAGTCAGTGTCTCAACAAGATGTGAAGAGGAGGGGGATGTGGGGAGGGGTTGATCTGCACTACAGTGTGCCTGCTTGTGCTTATACACTCATGCGGAAAATATGTGTGTGTGTGTGTGCACATTCTATATATGTTTGTGTAGTACTTGAGGAAATGGGACTATTAATGAGTGCTTGCATGTGTGTGTGTGTGTGTGTGTGTGTGTGTGTGTGTGTGTGTGTGTGTGTGTGTGTGTGTGTGTGTGTGTGTGTGTGTGCGTACGGGGTTGGAGTTCAGTGTCTGGTCTCGCATCGAGCCGAGAGGAGCCGAGAGGAGCTGTCTTATCCTCCTGATGCGGCATCTCTGCCTAATTGGTATATTTACTCGGTAATTAGCAGGTGAGAGAGACACTGGGAGTGTAATTGGGAATCTCAGTGACGAGACACATTATCCCGACAGGCAACTCACGGGCCTCATCCTTCCTGCAGCCCATTAACTACTCCCCAGGACAGAACGAGAGACAGAGAGAGGGACTGAGGGAGGGAGAGAGAGAGAGGGGAGGGATGCATTCACCCGCCTGGAAACACACAGTAGTGCAATGGTACAAATAGGCGAGGGTACCATATTTCAGCTTCCATTGAAGTGAGACTGTGTCATCTCAAAGATGAAGTGGCATTTATCATTCCCGATGTTATTGCTCCATGGACAGTCCATTAATCTCTGTCAGTTGGATCATTGTCTTCACATATGTCTAACAGCAGTACGGAGTAAGCGCCTTTCTCCCTGACACCCTTGTCGGGAGCGCTCACAGAGCCATCCTGAGACAGCCTCTGAATGCTTTCCTCTGAGGTAGCTTCAGCACCACGGACAGCTCTGTAGCGGCAGCACTAGGATTTATCCTGTGATAGCGAGTTGAGATAAGAACCATGGATAGCTCCTGTAGTTGGCTGCAGAGTCGTTTTCTTTTCTCTTTGGGAATCACAGTTCTGTAAACTAGCAAAAGGGAAATGTCTCAACTAACACACTTCTTGACTTGACCTATGACCCTCAAATTGAAGTGGTTAGACTACAGTCCTACCCCCTTACATGCCCATGCATTCACACAACTGCGGACATGTACAAGAACACAAGTTCCCTGCTTTAATGGAGTCACACATGAAATTGCCTACATAATATGGGTAACTATGTTATATTAGCCATAAAAGCTTCTGAAAGCTTAATAATTAATCATTTAAAAACACAACGTTGAATGACGTGGCAAATCGAGGTTTTAGTGTTAAATAACTCTTACATCTTGGGACCCCTCCAAAGAATAACACTGTGTTTCTCTTCCTCCAGAGAGTGTCCCAGTACACCATCATCGTCCAGGCAACAGACATGGAGGGGAACCTGAATTTTGGCCTCTCCAACACCGCCACCGCACTGATCACCGTCACCGACATCAACGACAACCCCCCCATGTTCAGCGAGAGAACTGTGAGTGGTTTGTTAGAAGACGTTTGTTAGTTAGTTGTTCTGTGTTTGGCAGGAAGGATGGTGATGAAAGGCTTTGCCCTCAATTCATCGTAGAGGAATGCCTGCACACACATACACACACACACACACCCAAACAAGCATGGACGTAAATTCATGAACTCAGGATTTTACATAAACACACCAGGAGACAAAGTAATCCATATCACTGACTTTCATCAGGAGGAGAGTCACAGCCTGTGTTGTTAATGATGATTATTGTCATGGTAACGATGTTTAGAGGGATGATGACATTACAAAAGGTCATTCCCCACAACAAGGTAAAAAATCAAAGTCGGAATAATGTATGTAATCTGTCATTCCACTGGCAAAGCAATCCAGCGGGGCCATCGCTGAGCGAATTAGCCAGGGGAAGAATTAGTGCCATCCAAACACAAATGAAGCCGCTAGCCCTACTCTCCCCTTCAAACTAATCTCCCCGTCTTTGTCAGGCAGTTTCTCTCACTCCCGGGTTAATGTTTGGTGCCGGGACCGCGGTTGCAGCGTTATGGAAGCTGGGAAATGAGAAAATCTGATGAGTCATTTGTTATGCGCATGGTGAGAGTGCCTGGCCAAGCGGGCGGTTAGCAGTATTATTTGCTGACACAAATCGTTCGAATAAGAAAAAGAGCCAAAGGGAACAAGTCAGTGTCATTGGGCTACATCAACCTTTTATGTAGCCTGCATCCCAGGGCGCGTTAAACCTTAATGCCATGACGAAAAGTCAGGAAAGGGCTTAAGGTGTCAATATTCCTGTGTATGTGTGTCTCGGCGCGTTGTTTTGTGTTTTCCCCATCTCGCTCAAGGTAAGAGCAAGGCCCCCACGGGCGCACGAGATACTTGGAACTGCAACTGTGACGTTAGCAGCTGCAGCGCTATCAGCGAGCAGGCTTGACTCTGGGAGGGGGGGGGGAGGGGGGAGTAGCAGAGGAGCTAGCATTAGCATTCGCCCTGGGGGCTATTAAGACCCTTATGATGATGAGTTAGCGTCAGCGTAAAGCATGTGTCAGCCATAGAGCCCATCAGAGGGCTGGTACATCACACACAACAGGGGGGCGGCGCACACGCACACACAGACGAGAGACAGAGAGACAGAGAGAGAGAGAGAGAGAGAGAGAGAACGATGAAGGCGAAACAAAAGAGAGGAAACTCGCTTGTGAGTGCAACGCCGCGCAAACCTGAAGAGGAAGAAGAAGAAAAAAAGGAGGGGATAAAAGAATGAAAGAGGGATGACGAGTGCGGCGAATGACGGATTGCGTTCTCTCAGGAGCTACTGGCTACAGTTGCGGTGATAAAACGCGCGCATGGCCCATTGTAAATCAGAAAAGCCTCTCCTGTCTGTGAAGCCCCTCCCTGCTTCACGGATGCTCCAGCCAGGCTGCCATATTGATGACGCTGGCCTGTAACAGATTGATATTCTCTAACTGTATTTCAATGTGTTTAAGTGCATTTCCATCACCGCCACAGAAGGGAAGTTAATGCCATCATGGATATTGATGATAAACTTTAGTGGAGGCTATAGAGCAACGTTGAGCCGAGCACTCTTTACGCTCTCCCTTCATAAATCACCCATTTTTCTATTTTTTTGTGTGTGGTGGGATAACATAAAAGCCATTTGGTGGAGAACTCGGGCCATTATGCAAATATTTAGTGTTTGGAGTAAACCCCATAGATCTATCAAAGTGTCCCAGAAACAGGAAGTTTGGGGAATTTGTCTTTAATGTTAACGATTAATATTTCATCACGCCTATCGGAGCCTGGCTTATTTTTTTTCTCTTCACGGCGGCTTTGTGGGCGTGTGTCAACGTTAAGGCCTTCAGTGCCGTGCACATTTTGCTTGTATTATTGGTGTGTTGATACCTATTTCCTCCTATTTTAAATGGGGCTGCAACTATAATATAGTACAGTATATAACATATACGGTAATATTATTTATATTGTTATAATATAACAAATATTGTTATTATAGTTTAATTTTTGGATTATTTAATGAATATATAAAATTCTCTATATCGATTTGTTTTCTGTAATCAATTTCATCGATTATTCGATGTATAATTTCACCCCTAACATCATAGGCAGAAGTCATCTCTGTACAGTGTGTTTTCGTCATGGGGTTTCCCTCTGCTGGATATGTCGCCTTGGCCTGTTTCTGGTTTTCTCATCCTCCCAAAGTCCCTGTGATGAAGTTTCCTGTCACATCCTCCATCTCACCTCCCCTCTTCTCTCTTCTGCCCACGCCTCACTGCCAACATTGTGACAGGAGGGCGCCAGGCGTTGGCATGCGGTGTTTTGTGAAGAGGTATCGTGAGAGAGATAACTGTACTCTCTGCCATTCAGAGTCAAATAAAAAGAACGGCCCCCTCTCTTGTCTCCCATTCTCCGACAGAAAGGGCAGAGATATAGAGAGATACATGGGGGCTGCAGAGAAATGTCTCAACCGAGCATGTCAATAATCACTCAGGGCTTCCACCGTTTTGTTATTGAAATGGAGTCGACTATAGAGCTCTGCTCTTAAACCTTAAGGATTAAGTCAAATCAATGGGAATATGCTCAAGGAGAGACAAGAAGACATAAAGAGTTTAAACAGAGGAAAAGTGTCTGTTCACAATTAACAAGGTCTGACACTGGTCCATTATTGAAAAGCACACCACGAGTTCTTCACTGGGGCAGTGATTCAATAAGAATCTACGAGATTCTCAGACAGAGAGATAAATCATACCAGAGTTGTGGGATCTGAGAGAAGAATATTGATGATAAGAGCTATGCTGTAACTTTCAACCACATCAAATCGGGTTAACTCCAGCCTTTATAGTAATGCAGCTGTTACTGCATGCTGAGAAAAGGCCCTCAGGGGTCCTTAGGAGCTCAAGAGCAGCCCTTGAGTGAGTGAGTGAGTGAGTGGGATCTCTCATTCACTAAAACCACCCCCTGCCGAAACAAACAAATAAATGAAGTTAATTTAGCTTTTTTTATTGGATTGGCTTTGGCAGCAAGACACAAACACACGCATATTCTCTCTCTCACAAACCCCCCCTCCAAGCCTGTCCACTTATCCTTACATGCAGTGCGCCTGAGGACCACCCAGACTTGCCTGTTGTCTCAAGAACGCCGTTGGGTCTCTGAACAGCTCTCCTGACACATCCCTCTAATCTGCCTCGCCGCTGTCGGCGGTTTGCCGGGGGAGGTGGGGGGGCGGGGGTTGAGGCGAGGGTTGCCAGGCAGGAGTATTATAGTCTGTTGGAGTGTCTGGTCTATGCCTTCGCTCTCTGATATCCTACACTCCCCTTAAGCACCTCAGAGGCTCTTTTACATCCGTTGCCGTGGCGACGGGGTGACTCGGTGTCTGTCGAGTCCCAGTTAGCGGGGAGACACGACTCCTCTGATTAAGGGGCTTGTTGATGAGGGTGGTCCGGGGTGGACGGGGCCTTGCTCCTTCTCTGCTCCAGCAACAGAGCTGATGTTCATGTCTCCTTTTCTCCCATGATCCCGAGTGGCTGCAATGAGTCTGCTACATAGCAATGTAGCAGACATGACAGACAGCTCCGTCCTCATCAGCCTTATCGGGAGAAAGTACGTGTTTGTTTCCAAGAGGGGGGCATCTAAAAACGCTCTGCGTTTTCCACCCCACCCCTGTCCTCTTCATGCCTTCTACTTCCTGTCAGTCCGACTCAATATTGCCACTCATCAAGGCTTGGAAAGGAGGGGGAAAAAATAAAAACACATTGAAAGTGGAACTTCAGCCCTGTGTTTGAGGGTTAATGTGTGTGATTGTGTGTGCACGCATGCTCATGCTTTTGTGTGTCATGTGCGTGTCTAGCGAGTGTGGTTGTGTTTCTCAGCATGCGCGTGTGTGTACGTGTTGAAGACGCAGACAGAGAGAGCATATGCCTGTCTTCTGAGCCTTGATTCCACCCCCTCTATAGTCTTGTGTTTATTGTTTATTATTCAGGCAAGGAGGAAAGTGGGATCATTACGCCTGCTGTTCCCGCGAAAGCAGAAAGGGGAACAGGGTGTAACTGCCGTACAGAGAAAAATGAAAGACGTCATAAAGCACTCACTGACAATTTGTAAAAAATGGTCGCCCTCAAATGGCCCATAAGAGAAGCGTAAAGTGGCCGCTCCAGTGAAAACAAAGATGAATTGGACGGGCACAGCGAGGGCTAACATTTTACTGTCTCTCCTTCTCGTACCAGTACCCCGGGGAGGTCCCGGAGAACCGCGTGGACGTGGTCGTGGCTAACCTGACGGTGATGGACGCCGACCAGCCTCACTCGCCCAACTGGAACGCCGTCTACAGGATCATCAGCGGCGACCCGTCCGGTCACTTCACCATCCGCACGGATCCCATCACCAATAACGGCATGGTCACCGTGGTGAAGGTAAGAAAGCAGGCCAATCGGCGCATGGCTCGGGGTTCAGGTTCACCGGCGCTGTTATACGTCAGCCTCTAGTTGCTAGGCGCGGGGCCATAATAGCAGTCAGCCGAGGACAGATTGGGGTCTTTGCCTTCGGAAAAGCCCCCTTTATGTCCAAATGAGAGATTGGAGGCCGCCGCGCCCTTCACGAACAGCGCTGTGCGCTCCCACACAGCCCCTGTGCACAATGGCTGGCGAGACCATTGTAGCAAATTAGGTATTGATTTCTCAATTACAAAGCCAATGGTTTTATGCACTCATAATGTTCAAGCTGCTGTGGTAAATGGCTGCAACAGCAAAACCTTGTCTTGTAACAACTTACTGTGGTGGTGTTAGGCTCACAAAGAGCTTGTTTACTTGTTCAGCCTATTGTCCTACTGGGAGAGGAGGAGAAACATTGAGTAGTTTGCAGTAAATACTTTCTGTATGTTAAACTAGAATGTTTTTTACGGGCTATAAAATTTTAAAATGTAGGTATATCTTCTTAGGTTCTTTGCCATTTGTATGCAGCTATGCATTGTGGTTTTCTGTGTTCACCCTTGAATACGCTTCTAATGTAGCATTGATTTTTGTAGAGATAACCCGCTTATTTACTGGGGCCCTCTGAGGACCCAAGGGTATTCTGCTAGTCTGTAGCTCCCGTGTCACGGATCTCATATCCTGCAATAATATTTGAAAAAACAATGGCAATAACCCGTCACTAAATCCCATAGCACCCTGAGCACCGAGGATTGGCATTTTGCTTCAGTTCATTATCTCTAGATGACTGCCTTTTATAATCCATTCTATGCATCCATTCCCTGATGTAAAATTCAGCAGGCAAGTGGGCAGCCATAAGCTTATACCGCGGACCCATGGGAGGTTATCAGAAAATCACGAAAAACAAGAACAGATGCTCCCCCTGGGAAAAGACAAGGGATAGACACTCTCAACAAGTAAACAGAAAGTCTTTCATTTGCTTAGGGGAATCAGAGCTGGAATAGCTGGCAGCCATAATCGGTTTCACATCACCGCGACCCTAATCGGATTCCCGACAGCGCGAAACTCTGCCTACTGTATCTCGGCGATAGGTGTAGCCGCGGTGCGGAAAAGGCAAGGAGGCTCTGCCTTGGCGCCCTCGCTCTCTTAAGTCTTTCATAAAGCCTGTTTGGCTGCTGCTCGCGCAGACACATCACCATAATACTGACATCTAGGTTTGCTGCCTTCTCCCACTGGGGACCCAGACTCCACTGTAAACAAGGGCTGAGGTCTTCACCAGAACATGTCACACATTTAGACGACTCTCCGGGGAGCTTACGAGATGCCATCCGGTTCTGGGGACTGGTAATAGAGTTGACACACACAAACAAGCACGCCGGTAAACACACAAACACATAGCCGGTTGGGTTTGAATGAGTCATTAAGATATGTAAATGACAGCTTATGATAAACACGCCACACGACAGGAGGAGTGGAGTGGAGAGGAGAGGGATTACAGAGGATTGAGAGGTGTAGACCGTAGAGAGACTAGACCACAGGGAGAAGAGAGGGAGGCTGAACAAATTAGGAGAGGAGAGGAGTGCATGGATCGGTGGAGATGTACGATTTTTACAGCACATGGTCAAGGGATGGATGGCATTTTATTGACCTCTCACTTCCCCTCACGGTGTCTATGTGTGTGTGTGTTTGTGTCTGTGGGTGTGTGTTTGTTAGTCAGCCTATAGCTATACGGTGGACCACCCTGTGCTCTGAATACCACTGGCTGTGGATCAAAGGGCCTTGAGCGTGGTCCGCCTTTAAATAGGCTCCCCGTGCCCCATGGGGTCCCGAACGCACAAGCAACCAAATACACTCACATTAGTTGATTTTGACGGGTTTTCAGCACGCGCAAACACCCCTCAGCCTGTTTATTCCCGCGCCCTTGTCAGCCAAGCTGCCATGTTAGGAGTGCTTTTTATATCAGTGCCACAGTGCCACGTTGTCTGCTGCTAACACTGAGGCAATACCACACACAGATGTGCTCAATGTCACTATCATCACCATCAAAAGCAACAGGCACAGGCCCTGGTGGCGCTATTATCAACAGTCTATTTAGAAAATGTACCAGCACTACCTACAAGAAGCATATTTGTTCCTGTGTTTATTTTCTCTGCTTGTTGCTGTCATTTGAACCTGATTGTGTAGTCTTCATTAGTGGAGCACAGGGCTGTCACTTTTTGTTTAGGCTCAGCCTGCAGAAAGCCCTGTAGACATTATCACACAAATAAAAACATATTGAAGGTAAAAGTAGACGACGGCAGCTGTGTGGCTCAGCCAGTGCAGTGCGGGCAATTGTTCTTCCTAACGCCAGGAGGGGCAGGGGGTCAGGCCGATAAAAGGGTTTAATTCATCCGAGGACCGCCAGACATGTATTAATCTGCCATCGCTGTTATCATTGGCGACGCGCAACACAGACGGTACAGCCTTTGTCTGCTAGTTGTGCTCTTCACTAGATTACAGTAGATGAAAGTTGTTGATACTTCACGGGGAAACAAATGTTGCTCACATTGGTATAAAATGATTGGGTTTAACGCGCTGGTTTTCTATCGGGGGGATATGTGAAATAAAAGTTATGGATTACATGCGTACTGATAACAACACAGACAGATTGCTGTATTTATTCCTGCCACTTTCTATGCTCATCGTTGAGCAGTTATCTCACAAAGTACATTGACGCAGTAACATATTAACACCGCTATCTCTCTCCCCCCTTCTCGCTATCTTTCCCGCCGCCCTTTCAGCCGGTGGACTTTGAGATGAACCGGGCCTTCATGCTGACAGTGGTGGTGTCTAACCAGGCCCACTTGGCCAGCGGCATCCAGTCGTCGCTGCAGTCATCTGCGGGGGTCACCATTTCTGTGCAGGACATCAACGAGCCCCCCTTCTTCCCCACCAACCCCAAACACATCCGCTTCGAGGAGGGCGTCCCGGCGGGCACCAGCCTGACCACCTTCTCGGCCTCCGATCCAGACAGACTGCAGATGCAGCAGATCATCAGGTACTGCGCAACGCCTTTTAAGAATGGAAAATCCTTCCCACGTGGGTCTTGTTCTGATCAGCCGACGGTGGTCCAATTGTCTGCTCTCACCATCAGATGCTTTTCTGATTAGTTGAAGATGGTCTAATTATTTGATTGACACCTATTGGCACTGCCTAGATGACAAATGTTTTTCAATTGAGTGGTATGTAAAGCGGAGCAAATTGTGGAGGCAGAGCTTGCTAAATCAGGATGGTTTTAACCAGGCTGCAATGGCCAAATATGAATATGTATTTTAGTATGTGTGGGGAAGCACTCGTGTTCAATTTGGACAGGTTTTATTCATCTGAACACTTCTCTGGCTCAAACTAATCCCAGTCCTGAGGCATTTCCATAAATTAGGTCCTCCAGTGTGTATGTGTGTGTGTGTGTGTGTGTGGTACCTTGAATCTTTGTAATTTCAAGTTGAAACTTTGAATTCCACCTACGTGCCCGTATTGTAATTACGTCCTGCAAAGAAATAAGGCACAAAAAAGAATTCTGTGTAACTTCCAGTTGAAAATTCGACACCATACTGGCTTCCTTTGTTCCTTTGCACCACCAGCCGACGGAATGTATCCTGGACAGGTTCCATTTGAGCAGTTAGAGGTTAAAGTTTGAGGAATGGGACTATATCATGGCACTACCCATCTCTAAAAAAGGCTTACAGAGCCAATTCTATGAGCCGGCACAGGACTCCGACTATAGAGGGTAAGTGGGTTAATCAAGGGCAACACCCCCTGGAGTAATCAGAGGTGCGTGTGCATTCTATAGGTGAGTGCATGTGCACCAGCAGGCATACACACAAACGCGTGCGTATGCACATGTACAGCGTGAAGGAGAGGTAGAATCAGGTATGATGGGAAAAAAGACATCTGGCCAAAGTCCAAAGTCTGTGTAAGGCCTTACACAGCATTCTGTCCACCTGCAGTGTTCTCTCTGCACTTCCAAATGTAAACCAACCTTTAAATGGTCAGCTGGCCACTGTACAGTAGCCCACAACTGTCTACTTGACACTGTCAGGGAGTACATTATCAGCACTCTAGAGCTAATCCATTTAGTCTTACAGTTGATATTGATGTAGCAAAGAACAATGGTGCTAAGACTACGGTTCCATAACCACGGTCTGTAAGATGAGCTTTTGCCTTGTACCGTTTTATTTGAGTCTTCTAATCAGGACAGGTCAAGTCAATGCAACAACCAGGCAGTTAAATGCAATGGCTTGGGGATATTCAAGGTCTGTTACTACAATATAGCTCCCTTAGAGCTAGAATGTAAACAGTAAGTAAAACCATCACTAAGGTGGATCTTAAGAAACCAAGGTCAAGACTCTCTGACTGTTGAGGTTTGAAATACAATTTGTTGTAGATGGATTGTGGGAGCCTATGAGAGCTGTAAGGGGAGGAGTAGAGAAGAATGAATGACCAAAAACATACAATGTTTTTGAAATGCTGGTTTCAGGGTGGAGTGCCTATCTACTACAGTTACATTTACATTTACAGCATTTATCAGATGCTTTTATCCAAAGCGACTTACAATTAGTACATTTGTCAATAGTTTAACTGGTTAACCACCAGTTTTTGCAAGCAAATAACATTCTCCCAGAATAAGGACAGCATCATGTCTTTAGGCTACTTCACTGTTTTTTTTTTAGTACATTACTCGAAAGTTATCATTCACTCTTCAAAACAGTCAATAATTGCTTAGTGCTGAATATAAGAGCTAATAGAGTAGATAGGAATGTTTTTTGTTTTTTTTAAGGAGGATAGAACCAGGATTATTATAGAGGATTTTTGTTAGTGGTATTGGTGCTATTAGGTAGAACGATCGATCACAAATAAAAAACACTACACACACGCATCCCCATTCTTTATTGTCTAGAAGTGCGTTTTCCAGTAAGTCTTATATTGTGAATTGTATCTGTCTTTACAGTATGGTACTGTAAACAATGGCAGTTGAATTGACAATGTGTCTGTGTCAATGAGTAAAGAGTAAAGAGTAAAGCTGGGTGGAATCCTACAGTATGACACCACCTCTATTCAACCCCACACCTCAGCCTTTCCTCTAGAGAAAATATCTAAACAAATTTCCCAGCTAATTTCCCAGCAAATGAGAGTAAATTGGGTGTACATTATAATTGAGGAAGACGCCATAGTCACCAGCTGGTCTCTCTCTCTCTCTCTCTCTCTCTC
>JAOEHI010001818.1:0-12253 GCA_025447815.1 Percopsis transmontana
ATAGAGAGAGAGAGAGAGAGAGAGAGAGAGAGAGAGAGAGAGAGAGAGAGAGAGAGAGAGAGAGAGAGAGAGGAGGTTCGATCATCTCTCATTTCTTCCAGTAACTGTATTATTGCATGACTTCTGTAACGCTTGATGACTTCTTGTTCACTCAATTGAAAACGATTGTGGTGAAAATCCTCTCAGTACTTCTCCTTGGCTTATGTCAGTACGGGTATGTTTGGGTAGGACGGTATAGTCTCTTTAAATAATTTTGAAATGCAATTTCCTTATAAATAAAAAATCCAAAGCAAATTCACAAAGTAGTATGTGATGGAGTGGGCCGCTTATGACAGGCGTGTTCTGACCGAGGTATGGTAAAATACAACTACCAATGTCATGTCAGTTTAAGCAAATAAAATTACATTAGTGTCATTATAATCATGAACAATGTTGTGGAACTCTTCTTGCTAATTAAACAAATATAGCAACCCATAAAAGGGTATCGGCAGTAGCAGAGAAGGATGTCCTTTTTCAACCTGTAAACCAACGCCCTTGTGTCTTCGTCTTGCTCGGGTGACTACTTCCCTTCTTTGCCCTATGAGCAAAAGTGTTTTACAGATTGTGTTTTGGATTACGCCTGCTATTAGAAGGCGGATACATTTTGGCTTAAAACAGACGTGAGCTGTCCCACACATGTTTTCATACATACAACAGAATACGTAATCAGTCTTACGCATCTCCTCCCAAAAAAACTCCCACTTTCCCTCGACCCTCCCATGAATGCATATTCATTAGTAGGGAACCTGTCAATCGGGATTCTGCGCGGCGCATGTAGCGACGAAATTACGCCTAAAACAGGCGCTAACATGTTACATCTGCCCCTGTGTAGGCCTATCTAACAGTCACAATCGTGCACTTGTGTGCGAGGGTGACTGTTAGGGGAAACACTTTCTTTTAGTCTAGGGCTGATTTATTGATTTTGATGAAGGCAACTATACCAGTCTGACCCTGCCTGCTCTTATATCTACTGGTGTCATTTCAGTAGGCAATTACTGAGAGTTCTGTGAAATACACACACACCTAGTGCAAAATGAAGATGGATGGCCCACCGTGTTATTGTAGACATTCTCCTTCACATTTAAGACAATGATGCATTTTTCAATGAGCATGTCCCTCCTATACACATGGTTCAGTGTACACATAAACATCTTGTAGGTTCTTGTTTGACATCTCAATTTTAGTAGTGTCTCTCTGTCTCTCTCTCTGTTAATCCTAACGCAACGGAACTGTGTGCAAACAAGCAAGCAGCAGGCCTTGACGTGGGCGTGAAGTGACGACCTGCAGGATACCTCTTCCATGCCGACATTCAAGGCATATATGTGCACGTTAATAGTTATGTTAATAGACGGTAGCACTACACCCAACAGATCACAAAGGCACACGTACATGCTGTACATACTGTACATTTGCAGCCTCTTTGTGTTAGTAAAAAGGCATTTGTTGAAAACAGCAATCCTAAATTTGTTCCAACAATCTTTTCGGACATCTGTAGCAATTTCGTTTCTATTCCCTTACCAAAAATAATTATACTTAAGTTACTTAAGTATAATTACTTAATTAACTTAAGTTAATTTTAGGAAGTAAACTTAAGTAAAGTTTAAGCACATTTTCCAAGTATATGTTATGTAGTAAGTATTTTTTGGAATGCTAACTATACTACAATTGAATTTATAGGTATACTGTTGTTTTAGCTCTCTAAGGCAAACACCTTATAATTGGTAAGTGCAACCAGGAAATAACACACCTTCAACAGAATGGTTAGGAGGGTCACGTTTACAGTGCAAATGAACTTACACAACACGAAGAGTAAATGATGAACAATACACATACACTTTTACTAGATACAAAAAGGGAGCATAAACTAAACAATAATTTGGGGCTAAGCAACAGACTATCGCTCCAAGGCATGCTGGGAAATCCCACTAAATTACTAGTTTTTATACTGCAAGTATACTTGTAAGTGAAATTAACATCATGCTTATAGTTTAGTTTTTTTATTGGACTTTACACTACACTAGGTTTGTATTTAGGTATTATTTTCTATACTCAAAATATTCCTTTAACTTTATATTCCTTTAACTAACTTTAACTTTAGATGAACTAAATTTAGACTTGAAATGAACTTACATGTACACTACCAGTGGACTACACATATACAAATTCACAAGACATACTCAGGATTAAGAACATATATATAAGAACATAATGACAACTCAAATCGACATCCCAGTCCAAAACACAAACATATTCCACCCCAAAGCTGACTTGTTACCTAACATGTACAGTAAGTTTATAAGATGGTATGTAAAACACATGCTGGAGTACTACCTCAAAGAAGCCAATATGTGTGAAAAAAGTATTTAATACTGTAGGCTACTCTATTAAAAGAGTAAGCACAACTACAAGCCAAGTATATTTTACATTTCTGCATAAGGCAAGAATGCTTAATTATACTATTTTCAAGTATATGTCGATCAAAAGATTAAGTACAAGTATAGGCTAAATATACTTAAACTTTTCTGTGTACTTGTCAGTATAAGCCAAGTACAATTTTGTCAAGTAGGCCTAAATCTATTTGAGTTGAAAAGAAGCATACTACCTACTAGCAGACTTGAATAAACCTCTTTTTTGTAAGGGTTAAATACTATGCAAATGTATATTTTCTCTGCAAATGTTAAACTTTGCTACAAATGTTTAATTTCTCTGTGCATATTTAAATTCAGATTTATCTCAGGTCAATTTTAACGTATGTATACTGTGTTATAGGTTAATTCCAATGTATGTTTAATGTATGTTTGCATGCTGCTACTGGATGCTTGAATTTAGTATCTATCTATCTATCTTTCTATCTATCTATCTATCTATCAATCATCGCTAAAACATGCTAACAGGCATTTTGGCACTGGAGCTGGAGGAGGAGATGTGGCTGTGAAATCCAAGTAGCACTGCGCTGCTCTTTGGTTCCACATCAGCCTTTCACCAACATGTTTTAATTAATTAGTCTCTGTGAAAACAACAGGCCATTTACTTCTAATCTACAAGGTCTCACTCCAGCAATGGATGTGTTTTGATCAAGCTTTTAAAGTCAGAAGAACCTGCACCTCAGTGGTACATTACAGTAGGTGTGTTGTACACACCTACTGTAATGTGTGTACAACACAAATACAATGAGTAAAATAACCAAATATAACACAATAGTATAAATAAACAAGATAATAGTAATGCACAGTAAGTTTTGAAGCCGAATTCCCCATAGAATGATACTGAATGGAGGAACAGGTGCGAGTCCAATGATGATTATTCTATTGTAATGATTGCATTGGATTGCATTTGAGAGTAGGAAACATCAAGCTAAACCCAAACCTAAACATAAAAGAGGAGATCATTTCGATTATTATTCTAGACAATTTTACAATCCATACTATGGAGTCTCAACTGCAAAAATCACCAGGTACTCCAAGCTGAATTGTTAGATTTGATTTTAATAAAAAAAAGTGAATATTAGTTGTAAGATGGGAAAGTGAGGTACAGGTCAAAAGTGTTCGTAGTTCCCCTTTAATGTGATGTGCTGGTGATTATTATGTCTAGAAGGGCTCATCTGAGACAATTTGGACCTCAATTATCAAGCCAGAAAGTAACATGATTGTACATTATACAATTTTATAGATGTATGTGATAAAATAAATCAAATATAATAATTTAATTTTAAAGAAATTAAAATAAAATATCCCAGTCACCAATTAGGAGGCCCTGCACCATTTAAATGAAATGTATGTTTTATTAAAAGAGAGATCAGTTCCTAGTTTCTTAATGCGGAACAAGGCCCACCCAGAAACTTAGGAGAAAGCCAGAATGTTGTCATTCATTATTAACCAGCTCACTAGAATGGCATGTTCTCACTGCTGGGTTTAAATCATGTGGCAGGAGATGTCTCTTTGGCCCGTTTCACACATTACTAGTCACGTTGTATTTTGTGATTAACTGTGCATTGTACTGTGGCTACAATTTGAAGCATTGCTTTGGCATTACAGTTGACTAAGCATTTGGTTAATTGATCATTAACTAATATATTGTGCAGAATCCTTTTATCGTTTTATAAACGCTATCAGTTTTTACAATTTTCAGCAAGGAGCAATAAGGCACCTTAGGAAGGCATGCGTGCTGTATATTAAACAGTTCTTTGATTCTGTTTTACATCATATTTACCATTAACCTGTAGGACGCCACAAGCCTACTTGGTTAGTAGTAGTCTTATAGATAGTACTGGCAGAAGTAGTATTTGTTTCCAGAGTGACTGGGTTATGTGTCAACATGCCATGTACAGTCATGCTCTTGTCATACGTCCGCTGAGCCACGGACCAACTCAATGTTTTTTTGTTGCTATGTTTGTGCAAACCAAGGACATTTACCACATCAATAAACGAAAGGTAAGAAACCACAAGGAGCGTATTTTAGGGATAAGTAGTTTGGCATAGGAACAACAAATGCAGACATACAGTAGGAACAACAAATTGTCTCTCCTTTCTAACATCTGTACCACAGCAATCCCCCCCAGTTACTCCAGTGGAACCACCAGTAGATGAATGTGGTTGTACTGGACAGCACCATAGTTAGTGTAGTGTAAAGAGAGGCACTGCTGAAAGTCAACTTTTGCTAAGTGAGCGTTCTCCGGTATCAATGGTAAAATACAAAACGCAAACAAGTAGACTATAAAAACACAAAACTACCATTGTTATTCATTTCTGGATAAACTTTGAATGATGGAATA
Source organism: Percopsis transmontana (assembly GCA_025447815.1). Taxonomy (NCBI): domain Eukaryota; kingdom Metazoa; phylum Chordata; class Actinopteri; order Percopsiformes; family Percopsidae; genus Percopsis; species Percopsis transmontana. The sequence continues at coordinate 4,811 of JAOEHI010001818.1, forward strand.
GCCGCCTAACTTTTTGTGCTGGCAGCCATTGTAGTCTGGTCTACCTAGCCATGAAATAAAAAAAAAGAAAGTTTATGAAAATGAAAACTATATTCCTGCGTAGCTACAACTGATAGCATTAACATGCAGATATTATGCAGTGTACAGTGTCCCATGGGTGAAGAGAAGAAGGTAGACTAAACAGACTAGAATTGTGCAGCTCCATAATAACATCAGAGCGAATCAAAGAAAGGAACAATAGTGTACTGATGTAACACCTCTGAGGGTTGGGCTCGTTGTGTTTGTCTCTCTCGTGTTTGATCATTCTGTAGCGCCCGATCCGGACGTCTGGCCTGGACACCTTCATCCCGTTCAGCGTGATCCTGCAAGTGAGAGATATGATAGCTGTTAGAGAGAAAGCGAGCGGGCCGGGGGGTGGGGGATTAGTGCAAAGATGGAGACGGTGATTTATATCTCTGCTTCACCTCCCTTTGTCTATGTCTCTGACTCTTATTTGGTCTGTCCTCCCTCTCTTAGAAAGAGAGCAATAGGGGAGGCGCTGAGGTTTTATAAAGTATAATGGCATTACCTAAAAGTCTAAAGGAAATATTAGATTCAGATTTCACAGCGCTAGCCTAAAAGTTGAGGATAACCTTGGTTGAGCTTCAGCAGCTGACAATCATGTAAACACGTCAGTGGGAAAGTAAGAACGGAAAAAGCAAGGATTTATCACCTGCTTTAGTCTAAACAACTCTAGAAAATGGAGTAGATCTAATATCGCCTTAGCACTTAGATACAACAGCGAGAGAGACGCAGTGAGATTTATTCCCATAATGCAGCGACAGAAGAAGTGTGAGGTAACACAAACTGTTCTGCTACACAAAACACTATCCTCCACCCTGAGGTTGACAGAAGGCATCGATATTCAAGGATACAACGCTGTGTTTATGTGCAGGTGTGTAAAGTTTGTGTGTGTGTGTGCTGCACTGTAAAAGTGAATAATTTTTATTATGGCCTCTTTATCTTAGTCACCCATGCCTGACATTGTTTCTACAACTTCTCTGTTCTATTAACCACTCCTACGCTTTCCTCCCTTTGTGTTTCTCTCCTCCCCTCCTTTTTCTGGCTTGCCTTCTTCCCTTCTGTTTATTGCTTTTCAATTCCAGTTTCTCTCTCTGCTCCATTATTCCATCGTTCATCTTACTTCGCCGCCTCCATTTCCTTCATATTTCCTGTGCTTTTCAACATTCTATATTTTTTCTTATATTCTGTTCTTCCTTTTTATGATCTCAAGTCTTCTTATTAGCTTCCTCCAGCTTATCCCATCTTACTACTAACTTTATTCTAGGCAGGATGCCTCCAATTTATTCAGAAGCATCTCTTGAAATTTTCTTTACATCCTGACAGCAGTGAATAAATGTAATGGTCTGACAGTAATGAAAATAAATCTGTCATCTGTGGCAGTGGCAGGACTGTAAAAAGCGTGTCCAATCATTTTATTCGGCCCAAAAGCAATGATTGGATGGCCTACCTGCCTGTCTAGCCCTACCTACCTACATACTAGGCTAGTGCGATCGGATTGTATATAAACGATTGAAGGGATGATCGATGATTGTTCCTAAGCCGATAATAAGGCGATTTTAACTAACTTACTATCAGAACTAAGATGTTCTAAAAATAATCTCTAGAATCTGCCTCCTACGGCATGTCTGCCTGCTGAGCCCTGGTAATCCCCATGGATCTGACACCCCACATCTCTGTTCTCCATATGCCTGCTCACCAAAACTTTGCTCTGCGCTCGTTAACATTATGGATATGATATGGATTGTGATATTAAAGATAAGATAATAATGTTAAACAGAACATGATTTTGTGATATTGTCGCACCAAGCACGCAAGTCTCAGGTCCTTGTGGGCGTGTTGGCTATTTCTGTATGCAAGACCATATGACAGAGTGCTTTGGAATTAGCAAACAACTATTCTACACGCACAAACTGTTTCACAAGCACAACTTTGTTGTAATTAACATATTCACTGAAAATAAATGTTTTTATATGCCTTGAACATTAACCAAGACTACAATAACACTCCTCATGAGTTTCTAGTGGTCTAGCTACGGCATCTCCTGGTTGTTCGGCAAAAATACAATCAGCTGTACATACCTTTTCTACAGGTACAAACTTTTTCCCACGTACAATATTGGTGTAATTAAGAGATTCTCTGGAAAGAAATATTTGTATATGCTTAAAACACTAAGCCACAATGTTTACACTGGTGCGCTGTGACGTAACTCCCCCAACCCCCTCATAATCAGCGTGGCTTTCCACGATGGCGACAACTGAGGGAACTGAAGGGTATACTTTCAAAAACTAGCTTAGCCAACCTGGTTTCTTCAAGATCTGACACCCTGCCTTTAACTCATCTGCTCTTCCCTTGCAACTCTTCTGAGAAGTGGAAAAATATAAATATCTGAGGACGCAGCCCTTTGCCATCAAATGCATCACGTCTTAACAGTTATAAATAGGTCCCTTTTTTCATAAATAAATTGTTAGCAACAAACCGTATTTACTCGCATCTCTGCACACCTGCGAAAGATGAATACCTTGGCTAGTTTGCGTGTGCCTGTGCACACGTTCGCTCAGGCGAGCATGCAAGCGTTTGCATAATTTAGACTTTTATTTTGGTGCCGGTGATGTTTGTGGGAGAGCAAGCCTCGTCTTTTCTGAAAGAGCAGTTATACATTATGCAAAGTTCTGGGTCCCTGTTCCCTACTGGCAATACATGGCACGAATGCACATTGCCGTTTATTTATTCATTCCTTTATTAATGAAATACCTGCCACAATGTGACATTCCACAGTTGCTGCCACATGACATTCTGTTGCAAAAAACATCTTTCATTAAAAAAAGTATTAAAATTATAAACTTATTACTTATTTATTTATTATTGTTTTTTATCTTATGACCCCATGAAATCTGTCTGAACACTTTCATCCACAGTTTATGAACCACTGGTCTAAATTATATCAATCACACACCATAACTTCCCTCATAGAACAGAGATGCACCTGCGAGCATGGTTCAATGGTCTGAAAAGAACATCACAGTACTGACATTTAGAAGGCAATCGAAGAGTAATTAATCCACAGCTGGCGCTAGCATTCCATTTTCTTACTCATTTATATCCAGAACACATGGGAATTACATTTCCCTAACTTTAAAAGTACAATTTATCAGTGGATACCAAGTGCAGTTTATTTTCTCATTATATTAGGTTTGGCTACCCTACTTGCTGTCTCCTAACACCTCCTAACACCAACTCTGAAATACTGTAGGAGGGTGGATGATGATTAAACATGGATTACTGTAGACACATGCATTTACATTTGTTATACTCTCCAATAAGTAAATAAATAATTCCAAGTACATTACACCCATACTTTTCAGAATCCCCTGTTCAATTTCTCAAGAACTTATCGTGGGAGGTGTAGCCAGACTACACAAAGTAGACTTTTTAAAATATATTTTAAAATAAAGCATTGTGCCCTATACAATTTCACCTCATTCTTATACAGCAGGCTGTGAAAGGGATAGAGACTGATTCACTCAAGCACGCGCACACACACACACACACACACACACACACACACACACACAAGAGGAAGATCAAGAGGCAAATATAAAGCACAATTTTGTGCACAATTAAGCTTATTCAGGTTTACTGTACTTGAGACATTCCTTTGCTACAGATTACTCAGAAACTTTCAAACCTAAAAGGAGTGTGTGCATTTATTGGCAGGATGAGACAGCGTTGTAAACTGAAGTAGTAACAAACAAACATTTTTTCCTTCCAGCGGAGCTTTAGGTAAAGCTTTTGGTAAAGCTACACTGGAAGGAAAAGTGACATCCTTTAGTTTGGGACATCAGTCCTCTGTGAGAGAGGGAAGGGTGCTGAATTGAAGGGGGTCAGGGAGGTGTGTCTAACTGCTCCAATCTGCTCTACTGTGGTTTATTATTGTTTGAGCGGATTGAGCTGTTAAAGCTGGTTTCTTTCCTGCTATACGCCTGCTATACGAACATTACACTATATGGAAACACCCCGCCCCAACATGTGGGCCTGTGCTGAAGTACTGAATTTATATAATGACATTTTACACTTGTCATAATGAGCAAGACCTAGCACCCGTCATGTCCACCGATGTGCCCTAGGACAGTAGAAACCTTTACTTGTCTGTCTGACACTGCAGACAGACAGCGTGACAGCACGAGCAAGGCTGTGAGGGGGGAAACAGACCCCCCAGTACTCCAGAGGCTAATGAAAAACTGTAACGCACAGCTGTGTGTGTGTGTGTGAGACCGTCAAGACCTGACAACTATGACAACCACCTCGACCTCAAAGGTGACTAAACCTCCAGACTGTCTGTCACTTTAAAGCATTTGATGAGTTACATGAGCTCTTCAAACCAGGGTAGAAAGAAAGGAAACCATAAGCAATGAAAAGAGCATCTGGGTTGAGATTCCAATAGATCCTCAAATTAGTCGGCATGAAAAAACAATTTTGCTTTAAGCTCAGACCTTAGAAGAAAGGAAACAAATTCTATATTAACCTTAGAAGAAAAGGGTCAAAACACTGACAAATTGAAAGTGGTCTGACCTCTGTAAGCAGGGTGAAACATCGCAACCCTCTCTTCTTAAAACCGTATCTTCAACGAAAGGTTTCATTTGCTGCCTGAGGCACTGTAGTACGGGTCCTAGCAGGCATGCATGCACACACACACACACACACACACACACCGTGGTCTGAGTTGATAGGATTAATCAGGAATTTCTCCAGCTCTCCCCTCCTATTCCCACCAGTAGAGTTAATTGCATTAGAGTGGTGGAGTGGAGGAGAATTGGGGCAGATGTTCGGCCTTAGTTCTTACTGCTGACTGAAATTATGACACGAGAACGAGAATGAGAGAAAGAGATATAGAGAGATAGAGAGAGAGAGAATAACTCCTTTTTTAGCAGCAGATTCAGGTATTCTGTGCTAGATCTCTTTACAGATGCTGGCTGAGTGAAATCCCGTGTAGGTTTACATGAGTGGCTATACGTCATGACAACGGAAGATGCGCTGTGTAAACAACTGCAAATTGGTTTTGGATAGATACACCTGTAAAAACATGACATGTTTCCTCATCTTAGTGAGAAAAAAAGTTGCCCTTTTTATATTGGATTTATGAAAATGAGCTGGGGAAGGGTGGAAGTGCAAAGTGTGTCTGTGTTTCCTCAGAGGAAATTTTTGGACAGCTCTACGTTGCCATAAAAAAATCAGTAATAAATAAATAATTCCAAGTACATTACACCCATACTTTTCAAAATCCCCTGTTCAATTTCTCAAGAACTTATCGTGGGAGGTGTAGCCAGACTACACAAAGTAGGCTTTTTTAAATATATTTTAAAATACAACATTGTGCCCTATACAATTTCACCTCATTCTTACACAGCAGGCTGTGAAAGGGATAGAGACTGATTCACTCAAGCACGCATACGCACACACACACAAGAGGAAGATCAAGAGGCAAATATAAAGCAACGCACAATTCTGTGCACAATTAAGCTTATTCAGGTTTACTGTACTTGACATTTTTTTATGGCAATGTAGAGCTGTCCTCTGAGGAAACACAGACACACTTTGCACTGCCACCCTTCCCCAGCATTTACTCAGCCCTCTTTTATAATGAGAACTTTAACCAGGCCTGTGTCAAGCAGCGTTTGCAGATAGTTTGTGGATTTACATTTGCTGTTATTCTGAGGCACTGACTAGGCTAGACTTTCACATAGGACACGACAAGGGAATATTTGAAGGTTAATTTAGCATGCTGCTGGTGGTTATTCTGGCAGTACTCCCAGTCATACGGACCAAAGTGTATTTTAACTGATCCACGCAGTACATGTACTACGAAATCAAACAATGATAATTTTGTGTAGTATTTGTGCTGTGCTCTCAGTCAATCCTGTTTGCATGCCTCCTTTATGTCAATGTTTTAAGTGTTATCCAATTCTTACTTTTATAAGAAATAGTACAATAGTAAAGTAATTATTATTATTATTACTATTCTTTTTCTAAGAATACTGTACTAATATGCCTATACTGTAGGTAGCATGCTATATGTATATATATATAAATACAGTTGAAATGACCTATGCTCTTATGGCTGATGTCTTGTTACAACATTGACAGGTTTACATCTTATGCAACATGGGTCTGTGCTTGCTCTGTACGTGCCGATGGGGATGTTGTTATCGCTGACAAATATTAGCTTGCTAGCTTAGAGTTGTCCTGGGAGCACGCTATGCTATATAGCAAAACCTTTAACATATCTGTACTGCTATTTGTCGCAATAAAATGGTTAAATATTTACGAGGCGACTGACCTTGATGAAATCGGAATTGCCCCTGTGTTGCAAACATCACCCGCCCCGTGCACAAAGCAGGTTAAAGCATACATTATTGGCCCAGAAGGACGTCTGGTGTAGTAAATACGTCTCTCTGTACAATGGAATTGTATAACTCCCATTTTCTATCATTTTCTATCCCTGTTTTAAAAGTGAACTGCTGTTCTAGGATGATCCATTAAACAGAGCAGCAAAACAAATTCCAACCTTGCAAAGCGGTGACGACAATAAGTGCAAGTAAGGGACAGTGCATTTTGTGTTGCGAGAACAAACTATGTTAGGGACGTTGTAGTCTACCACTGAGCTGCAGTGGGGACACTCTGCGGATGACCATGGCTGCAAGGTTTGGAGAGGAGAAGGGAGGATGTAGTGTACTGTAGGATAGTCTGTCACGAAGGCCCTGGAGACCGGTACATTCTCTGCCCCAGGCTTCTGCCGCGAGTTCGCGGTTGGGTGAGAGGTTGTTGAGAAAGCCCTTGCTCACTCTCGCCTGCTCTGTCTGTCTGTGACACTCTCCCTCTCTCCTCGCTACGACTCTTTCTCTCTCTCTCTATCACTTTCTCTCTCCTCGTTATGTCTCCCCCCCTCTCTCTGTCACATCACCTTTGGGACTGTGTTGTCATATAATTATGCCTATACGTGTCACAGCCGGCTGTGCAAGTTGTGTCCATTTTACACTGGCCATGCGGATGCCCCTGGGCATGGCCACATGGAGGAACAAACAAGGACACATACTGCCTCCAGGCCAGCACAGAGCTGGCCGGGTCCATTATGAAAGGCTGCCCGCATCGTGCTCTGTGGCATCCAAAGAGGCATTAAAAAAAGAAATTGCTCACGGGAACTTTTAAATAATCTTTTACAGGCACATTCTAATCCTTTGCTGAATGACTTGCATTGCATTAAATGGGCCGTATGTGTCACGTTGGTGTATGTAAGCGGTGACCCAAGCGCAGGACAGAGCACGGGAGGCAGGCAGTGGTGTACAGGGTTTTAATCAAAAGTAATCCACAAGGGGTAAACAGAAA